>JBCEWC010000618.1:0-52640 GCA_038996855.1 Solanum aculeatissimum | reverse complement strand
TAGGAGAGTTTGATTGGATGAATGAGGGTTTGGGGAATGTTTTAGGGGTTTAGGAGACCTTAGGGTACCAAAAAGGGCTTAGGGAAATGTTAAATCACAAAACTACCATTAATAAAATGTAAATTTTCGAAACTAAGCAATGTCAAACGGTGCTACAGTGCCCGTAAAATAGTGAATGAGCCGTCAACCCCTACCGTCCAACTTCCCTTAGCAAATTTTTCCAACGCGAACTCTCGGAGGACTTTTTGTAACACTTCACGAGCCACTTGACAGACCGTCTAAGGTGTAAATGGCCGTGTAAGGTCCCGTACAACCATACTTAGCCTAAACAATATCAGCCTTGGCTTGGACAAGCTACTGCCTAACTTCACGAGGCAGTACACGGGTTGTTTGGGTCCAAACGGACCGTCCAAGGTTCCGTGGACATAGACTTGGCTTAGCGGTGGTTCCAGGCCACCCCTAGCTCACTGGAACACTTTAAGAGACCCTAGATGATCCGTTCAAAGTTTTACGGCCCGTGTCCCCTTCCTTGGCCACTTTTCTGAGCCTATCTCCAATGGCTTCCGAATTTCAGACAGTCTCACTATTTGGGCCATATCTCCCTCATCCGAACTCCAAATTGAGTGAAACCAGTTGTGTTGCAAAGCTAACTCAATGAGCCTTAATGGTATATGTATTATCCCACATGGCTCATCCTATATTAAAATTTATGACTGTTTGAAGTACACTGCCGAAACTGTCCCTCTAGGCCACCAACTAGCCCAATTTGCATTCGGCCACTTAAACTCAACCCGTGGCCACCGAAACTCAACCATGAATATTCGTACACTATATAAGACCAATCATAAGGAGATTTCGAAAATATTCGGGTTGTTACAATGAGGAAAGATGTCTACCACTTGAAAGCTTGTGAAAAGAAAGAAAAAAAGTAAGAGTAAATGAAAGAACGAAAAGAAAAGAAAAGACTGCTTTCAAAAATGAAAAGAAATAGAAGAAAAAGTTCTTGAATGATATGTTTCCTCCAAAAAGTTGAAAATGGTTGCAAGTGGCGCATCAAAGTTGGAAAAGATGAATTGAAAGGTGCATTGCTGTGAAATATAAAGAAAATAGTGGAAAAGTTGAAGAAATGAATATTGGTTGTAGAGTTTAAGGAGGGTTAGTCACTATTATCCAAATTGTATCCTACTCTACCCCTAAGCGTACATTACAAGCTTCAAAAGCCCTTTGGGATTTCTAACCGAATGAAGTTGAGCCAATGTTGATTGAAAATATGGGCTAGCATATGGTGTGACATTTGTGTGCATGAATGTTCTTTTGTTGAGTGTGAGTATTTGAGTCCTTGTCCCTTGTCTAATTGTATATATTGGTGTTTGTTTTGGGGACTTCCTTTCCTTTGTTTGAGGACATGCAAATGCAAATGGATTGGTGATATTGATACTTTTCAAGGTTTAGTCAAGTGGAACTTTTCTAGTTGACTAGGAGTTTGACTCATTTCTTGAGAATTCGTGTTGTTGCTTGATTATTTTTTAAAGTTGATTTTGATTTGAAAAATATTCTTCGGAAAGTGAGGGAGTGCTTGAGTAACCATACACTTGTGCTAATTTCTGGTACCAATCATTGTCATACTCATAGCTTAATTATTGAAAGTGTGTTGAGATTATGTGTGCTTAAATTTCTAGCCTCTTGAATTTAATTTTGTTATGTTTAAGGACAAGCAAAGTCTAAGTTGGGTGTGTTGATGAGTGTTGAATTTACACTCATTTATGGCTCTTTTTCTTAGGATTTTATATTGTTAATTGAATAATTGGAGGTTAATTATGCTTTGAATGGTGTATTTTCAAGTACATATGGTTTAGATGGAGTTTTGCTGGAAAAGATGGAGAATGAAACTAAATTGGAGCAAAAAGAAGATGAAAATGGACAAAGTGTACCTGACCTACTATTGTTCTTCGTGAATGCAGAGCATTGGGAAGCTGAGGGGAGCGAACACTCCTAGCACTGGCGCGTAGCTGGAAGCCAAGGAAAATAGTCTCCATGAATGCAGAAAGCTGAGTCGCGAAAGCAGAGTGTTAACATAAGTAAACCTCCACAAATGTGGTCATAGCTCCACGAAAGCGGAGTGTTAAAGCAATTGGAATTAGAGCAGTTCTAAAATTCATACTTAAATCCCAAATTATAATATACACGCACTCTCAACCAGGAATACATATATCTTTCATACCTAGAAATGTTGTTCATACAATATTGAGAAGAACGCTTACCTTAGCATAGATTTTTAGTGTTGGGTAAGGATTTAGAGTAATTTTTCTACAATTACTTTAGTGGATTGAATAGTGGGAGCTCTCAGTGTATAAATTCTTCACTCACTTTTTCTTTCATTGTTCGTAATTTTATAAATTGTAGATTTAATGAGTTTTGGATGTGAATTTGTTTATGGGTATTAATTGAATCTCTTGTTTTCATGCTTAGTTGATTATATTTTTTCAAATCAAGTGGGTTTCTATAACAACCCATCTTGAGATGAGAAATTTCATATCGCTAAAATACGGGAGAGATCTTGGGTATATAAGTAAATATGTCTTACCTACTAGTGACACATTTTAAAACCGTGCGGACCTAGGCCCTAAATAGATAATATCACTACAAGTCTAGGTTGTTACACCTTGGTATTAGAGCACTAGGTTTATGAATGGTCCTCAAAAATCCAACAAACCACATCGAGTAGAGTCCTATTCATGGTTTTGAAGCGCACCACAACTATGAATAGGAGGCTATGAGGCATTTAGGAAATGATTCACTTTTTCATAGTCTATGTCATGCAATAGAGCTAAACCCCATAAGGTTTATCTTTGATTCCTATCCATTACGTTTCAAAATATTTCTCAGGCTCTTCAGAATGGTGGACAAAATGGTAACCATCCCCTTCTTGATGATCAACTTCTAAACAATGGCATATCTAATATAGAGTTTTGCAATGCTCTATGGCTATTGGCTAAAGTTGTAACTGATCAACTAAACCAACAGGTAGGTACCCTGGGATTTTAGTGATAAGAAAGGGGAGAGGAAAGCTAAGAGGGATTGAGTTGATGTTACTTCATCTTCTACTGGTGTTTCGGCACCGAAGTACAAAAAATAAATGCTCCATTTTGCCATCTGTGAAGAGTGTGGCAAAAAACATCAAGCAACGTGTTTGGTTGGAAGTGAGGGTTTTTCAAGTATGGTGATGTTGGGCATAAGATGAGGGATTGTCCAGTGGCCTCCAGGAAAGGGAGAAAAAACACTTATATTGGTGATGGTGGATTTCAAGGTGCTAAAGGTGGTTGTTTTCAACAAGTCCACAAGTTTCAAGGCCAAGGGCCAATGATAGGATTCCCAACCAGAAAGCTCATGGTGGTAATGGTTGACAAATTATTCCTAAGTGTGGAAGGTGTGGTAATAACCATGGAGGTGTGTGCTATCAGGAGATTGGTGGTTGTTTTGCATTTGTCCAACTTGATCACGAGATTATTTATTGTCCCTAAGCTTGTGATAAGGGTAAGGGTGTTCGTCGATAAGGCAAATTAATGATGCTCAAGCGGGTCAAAAGCCTCATGGTGTGCAACAAGGTGGTGCTTCTCGTAACAATAGGTTCTATGCACTACAAGGGAGGCAAGAGGTGGATGATGAACCAAATGTTGTCACGGGTATGTTAAAAGTATTTGATTTTTATGTTTATGTGTTGTTAGATCCGAGTGCTAACCTATCCTTTGTGACCCCTTTCCTTGAAAATAGGTTCAATTTGAGTCTCAAAATTGTACATGACTATTTCCTTGTGTCAACTCCTGTGGGTGAGTCTATAGTGGCCAAAAGAGTCTATAAAAGTTTTGTCGCGGCTATATGCATAAGACCCTTCTATGTGATCTCGTGGCTATATGAAAAATTGTGCACATTTATAAATCAAAGAACGTTACAATGCATGTAATTGTCCTTCATGAAATTCATGCCTAATTCGCCTACTTTGTTGAGTTGTCATGATTCCCACAGCTCTAGTTGTGGGTTTAGCCTATCATATTCAATGTGAATAACCCATAACAAGATGAAGAAATCATAACTGAGAACTTACACTTGATAATAGTAGAAAGCCACAGATTTAAGTCTCAAGGAGAAGATCAAAAATCTAAATTTTCAATGTAAAAATGTGCAAAATATTATTTTCCTATTGTTTCTAGTCTCCAGCAGTCAATAAATAATAAAAATGGAATATAAAAACTATATATATACATGGGAAAACCTAATCCGACTTAAAGTAGGAAAATAGACATAGCATGGGTTACGGTCATTAGCATGGCTTGTGAGACTCTACACAGACCATGAAACAGTTCATGGTCTTGCACTTAAGCTTAAAATTTATGCACCCCCTTCACTAGTGGTCATCACGGGTCATTGTGGGGGTTCACAGTGTATGAAAATGTCCCATGACTCTTGCCTTGGAAATTTTCTTCACTGGCCAATGTGATCTCAGCACCACAACCCTCTACACAATCCATGATATGGCACACGGCCTGTGGACAATCACATTGACTTTCCCTTATGTGTTTTCTCTGATATTCAACGGTAATTGCCCCAAGTCATGTCAACTTCACGATCATATACATGAACCATTTTGGTTTCCACGTTTCGTAAAAGTCACCATGGAACTAAAATCACACAAACCCTCTCTAGTCTCCACCAAATTCTTCATCCAATTTCAAGGCTCTCAAGAATCTTCTAAGGAATTCAAGAATACAAGGAAAGACCTAAGGTTTTTCCTCAAGTTTCCTTCAAGATATTACAAGGCTTAAAGGTATGTGGGTTTGATTCTTGGTTTCGTTTAAACCAAGGAGTCCTCTTCGAAAACCTAAATTTTGAATTACGAATTTTCAATTTTTGATTTATGGGTAGTTGCATATTAGTTGATAATTTCTTAGATTATGGGTTTTCATGCACTCTTATGATTATTTATGAATATTTGTCAAGGTTTTACATGATTTGATTCAAGCATTGCGAATTTACATGATTTAATCTAATCTATACTTTCAAATTTGGAACTCTCTTATAGGTTAATATGATTTCGAACCTATATCCCCTAATTAATTATTTTAAGCTTGCTTATGATTTAATTACATGATTTTAAGGTTATTTGACAAGCACCCAAATCCGAATTAAGTTGATTTATTAATTTTGAATATTGACCATTATGGAATGGACTTGATGTCAAAACCCAAAATGGACACGACCAAGGAAAAATGAAATAAAGCAGAAGCCAACATAACATAACGTCAAATATCCCAAAACCTAGAGTCATGAGTACAAGAGCATCTATAGTAGTTCGGACGGTAAATACAACTTTCTCAAACTGAAATACAAGATTGTTTCATAGCGTCTGATTCAAGTCTAGAAGAAAGAAATAAAGGAAATCCCAAAGACCCATGAAAACTCGATGTCATTAGCCTCACAGATAGGATCTGGATAGATTCAAAATATGCCCAATAAGAGTGAGTTAGCTACCCTATACAGGTCCCTGTGCTCGATCTACAGGGAGAAAACAAAGTAGGGGTTAGTACACCGAAATGTACACAATAGGTTCAACCGACTGTGTAAGATAAATCAAACAAGTAATGTAATAACGAAGAATCCTACACCTGCATCCAAAAGGGTTAGTACACAATAAACATTTACATTAAGGCTTATGAGATCTCCTATATGTCCAGTATTACAACACCATAAGCAATGTATATAATATACATGAAGTATCATCCAATCATACATCAAGTGTCTCGTAACGTTGCCACCTGTTTGTGATCAAGGATATTACAATGTCTTATCCTTGCCACCTACTCACGGTCAAGGGGTGTTATAATGTCTCATCCTTGCGACCTACTCGTGGTCAATGGATTATAAAATATGAATCTCACTCTTGCCTCCTACTCGAGTCAAGGGGTAGTAGAATGGAACATGATGCAACAAAAAACAACAATTTCCACTCAAGTATATGCATATATGGCCACATCATGCTGATAGTATTACAACATAAGTCTCACATAGAAAGGAACATAATATCAAGTGCCACAATTTACCATAATATCTAAGATAATCATGACCATATAATGGTCAAGTATACCTAAAGTATCAGGCCTCACCTGTCTCGATAATATAAACCTATCCTCCTTATATCCAAGAAATAAGTATATATTACTCGTCCCCAAGATGCATACAAATCATAATTATGTCCAAAGATTATATATACCACATAAACTAGACCTTACTTGTCTCCAAAATACAAGTATAATCATCAACGGTGTCTCATAAACCATTAGGTTATCATAATATTTCCCCAAATAATATCACAAGTCATAGATTAGCACAATAACCTCTCACATGATCTTAATTCACAAGTTTTCATCTGAAATTAAAATAGAATCATCATGACTCATAACTTGGCTTAACCATATTCAAATTTCCATCAATATTTTATTCCATCAACATAATTACTCCAAATCATTCTATATCTCACGATTACCATATAACCATGATCAATAACTCAAATTCAGTCCCAATAAGGTTAGCCAAACCTATGTCAAAGTCAAACCCACACTTGGATAAGCTTTCAATCAACTCAAACCCACAAACGATCCTCAAATTGACCAATCACTATCAAAATAATATAATATGAATCAAGAGGAGTATTTTGGTACCAATATAAGCATATTTTAGTCTTAGGGGTAAAATGATCAATTTTAGCACTAAAATCTGAGGTTCCCAAATTTGGAAATTGACTTAAACATTTTCTCCATTAGCTAAACCATTTCTTACCTTGAATTTGGATTCATATTTTGTTCGTACACAATCAACGGAGGCCTTCCCGACATATGTTGCAACGTCTCCAAAAGCATACTGTTACATCGTCTTTCCCTTAATAAGTCATAAAATTGCTTGCTTTTTGATCCCCAGTTGCTATGGGGAACAAAGGACGAAATACAATCGATTTCTCCATTTAAGTGGTTCTCGCTTCTCCTTGTTCCTGTTCCTAACTCCTCCCTGGGTAGTTCCCAAAAGTTCTTTTCAAAAATGGAGTCCGTGGGTGAAAATTCCACTAAAATTGAGTTTAAAACGAGTGAGAAATTAACATTCAAAGTTTAGAAATTATAGTCTAAAAAATCCCAATTTTGGAAAATAAATATCATGAATTTTTGGATGAAATCAAGATAAAACTTAAGAAAAATCATTATTATAATATTAAAAACACTTACCCAGCATAAATCTTTGAAAACCTTTCCCCAAAATCGCCTCAAAAAGCTTTGATGTTCGAAAATGGATTTAAAATGTTGTTTCTCGATTTTAACATGGTTCAGTGACAAAATGTTCTCCATAAATGTGGGTGGGATCCTGCGAACACGGAGACGACTTTGAAAAGACCTCCGCGATTGCAGAGAGAAACCCCCGAACGCAGAGAGCAAAAGGGAGGAACGGGGTCATTCATATACGCTAGAACTTCACGAACATGGACCATTCCTCCGTGATCACCGAGGCTTCTCTGTAAAATGGAGAAGGAATGACACCTGCACCAGATATCAGCAACCCCAACAAACCAAGTTTGATTCCCTACTTGGAATGGACCTTTGAAACTCATCCAAACTCATAATTACTCAAACTTTATTTGTATCCATAGTTGAAACATCGATCTAAACTCAGCGGAATAATCAGAAATCAATTTTAAGGTTTTCTCGCCACATTTACCAATTCAAGTCAATAAACTAGTTTAAAACTCAAAATACCAAAACTACCCTCGACAACTACAAATATTATTTGGAGACCATTTCTAGTGTTAGTTTCACCATCCAAAACTATTGGAACTGTCAGAATTCCTTGCCGAGCTTCTAAAGTCCGAATGTTGTCCAAAGTCAAACTTTGGTCTTGGAAATGACTAAAATCACAAATTTGGGCCTAAAAACATCACTTTAACTTTTAATTTAGTTCTGTAACATCTCATAGTCCAGTTTCATCATTTTGGAGAAAATGAAATCAACAAATCCCTGTCTGACACCAAAAACTCAGAATGGTACAAAAACTCACTTTTTCAACATCCTAAGCTTCCAAAGATGCTAAAATTCATATTTTAACTTTTGAAACTCAAGATTTTAGTTCCAACAATACAGATAGTTCAAAATAGGCCCAAAGAAACTCATAGAAGAGCAAAACAGTAATTTTCACAGATAAGACCAAAAATGATCAGCCAGGTCGTTACATCATTCACCATTAAAAATAATATTCATTTGCAAACATAAACAAAAGAGAAGTACTTGGAGGCTAAAAAAGGTTGGAATATCTGGCCCGCATATCAGACTCCAACTCCCATGTTGTCTCATCAATAGAATGGTGCCGCCACTGAACCTCACTAAAGGTATATCTTTGGATCTCAATTCCCAGACCTGTCTGTCCATTATAGCTATATGCTCCTTCTCAAAGGACAAATCTAGACCTAACTCAACATAATCATACGAAATCACATCGGACTCGTCTGGAATGTACCGGCAGAGCATAAGAACATGAAAAATGAGATGAATCGATGATAATCTCGATGGTAAGGCAAGCTCATAAGCAACCTTACCAATTATCTACAAAATCTCATGTGCAACAATGAATCTAGGACAGAGTTTTCCCCTTTTCCTAAATCTCATCACACCCTTCATGGGTGAAATCTTCAGCTATACGTTGTCACTAATAGAGAACTCAAGAGTCCTAGTCCTCCGGTCAGCATAACTCGTCTAGTGACTCTAGGATGTCAATAGCCTACTCTAAATCAAACAAACTAGATCCATGGAATTTTTAAGTAGATCCACACTCAATACATCATCAAAACCTAAGATGAACCAGCAAATGGGTAATCTATACCTCCATCCATACAAGGCCTCAAATGGTGCAATCTGAATGCTGCAATGGTAGCTATTATTATATGTGAACTCCACCAATGCTAAGTGTTGGTCCTATCAGCCCCCAAAATTAATCACACAAACTCGTAACATGTCCTCCAATAATTGAATAGTGCACTCGTACTGACCATCTATCTTGGGGTAGAAAGTCGAACTCAGATCCACTCTAGTACCCAAATCATGCAGTAGAGCCTACCAAAACTAAGAGGTAAACATAGATCCTCTGTTGGATAATATAGACACTAGCACACCATACAATCTGGCAATCTCCCCGATATACTACCTAGCTAACTACTCCACACTATAGGTAGTCTTCATCGGTAAGAAGTGAGCCAACTTGGTCAAATGATCGACCACTACCCAAACCGATTCAAACTTTCCCAAAGCCAGGGGCAAACCTGTAATAAAGTCCATAGTTACTCTTTCCCACTTCCACTCGGGAATGGACATCTTTTGCATCGATCCACTAGGTTTTTAGTGCTCATTCTTGACTTGTTGGCAATTCAAACACTTAGCCATAAATTTAGCTATGTCCATTCTCATCCCAAACAACCAATAATGTTGTTTTAGATCATGGTACATCTTAGCCATACTTGGATATATGGAATATCGAGAAAAATAGGCCTCTTCTAATATCAATTTCACATAATCTCCCACTTTAGGCACACAGACTCAACTATTTACCCTTAAAACACCAATAAAATTAATAATAGCCTTCTTGGCTTCACCCCTCAACACTTTGTCACAAATCAAGAACAACTTGGGTCCTCAAATTGAAGAGCACATTTCTAATCAAACAAGGATGACCTAGCCTCAACAAAGGACAAACACTTTGGGAAGGGGAAATATCAACACGGACCATTTCTCTAGCAAGTGACTGAACATCCAATGCTAAGGACCTCTTCTCAGCCTACAAGAATGCTAAAATCCCTATACTAGTAGCCTTTTGGCTAAAAGCATCAGCTACAACTTTGGCCTTCCTTGGGTGATACAAAATAGAGTTGTCATAGTCCTTAAGAAACTCCAACCACCTATGTTATCTCATATTAAATTAGGCTGCAAAAAGATGTATTTGAGACTCTGGTGATCGGTGAAGATCTCATAGTTAACCTAATAAAGATAGTGCCACCATAATTTTAACAAAAACAAAACAACAACAAACTCTATGTCGCGGGTAGGGTAGTTCTTTTCATGAACTTCACTTTCCCTCTTTGCATCAACACACCACCCAAACCCACACTAGATGCATCATAATATACCACAAATGGCACTCCCTCCTTGGGTAAAGCGAGAATCGTTGCTAAAGTTGACAAATCCTTGAGCTTTTGAAAGCTTTCCTCACAGTCCTCTAATCAATGAAATGCTACATCCTTTTGAGTCAATCTAGTCAACGGGGCTGATATAGAAGAGAATCCCTTAAGAAAGCATTGATAATAACCCGCCAAACCAATGAAACTCCAAATCTTAGTCACACAAGTAGGCCCAATGCACTCACGAATATCTGCCACTTTGACTGGATCAACCAGAATACCCTTTTTTGACAAAACATGCCTAAGAAATGCAAAAGAATCAAGCCTAAACTCACACTTCAAAAACATGACATATAACTTCTTATTTCTCAATCTCTGCAACACAATGCTCAAGTGCTGAACAAGATCGACCTTGCTCTTTGAATGAACTAAGATGTCTTCTATAAACACAATCATAAAAATATTTAGATAAGGCTTGAATACTCAGTTCATCAACTCTATAAAAGTAGCTGTGGCAGTAGTTAACCCAAATGACATAACTATGAACTCATAATGCCTATAATAGGTTCTGAAAGTTGTCTCCATGATATCAAACTATTGAACTCTAGACTGATAATAGTTGAACCTCAAATCAATCTTAGAGAATACTGAGGCACCCTGCAATTGGTCAAAAAGATCATCAATGCAATACAAAAAATACTTGTTCTTGATGGTCATTTTATTCAACTTGCAGTAGTCAATACATATACGCATAGTGCCATCCTTCTTCTTTACAAATAATATAGGACCACCCTAAGAAGATGCACTCGGACGAATAAACCATTTCTTCAACAAATCCTCCAATTGCTCCTTCAACTCTTTCAAATCCACTAGAGTCATCTGATAGGGGGCAACAGAAATAGGCTTGGTGCCTTGCTCCATATAAATAGAAAAATCAATATCACGATCCAGAGGAACACTTAGGCAAATCAATTAGAAATACATCCATAAAATCTCAAGCAACTCTGATGGTCTCCAAATATGAAGACTCCTGAGAAATAGCCCGAACATGAGCTAAATAAGACAAGAAATCGTTATCCATCAATTGATACATATGTATATAAGAATTAACTCCCTTAGGGTAGGATCTAGGTGCTTCGGTCCACACCAATTGAGGTAACTATGGACAAGATAAAATCATTATCTTTGCATGACAATCAGGAATTGTATAATGAGGCGATAACCAATCCATGCCTAAAATCACATCAAAGTCCACCATATCTAAGAAAATCAAGTCAACAACCGTGCCTCTCCCTATAAAACTCACAACACATCCTCGATATACCTGATTCACCAATAAAGATTCACCTACTAAGGTGAAAACATAAATAGACTCGGCAAGAGGCCCACATATAATATCAATATCTAAAGCAAAATAAGCTGACACATAGAAATAAGTAGAGCCTGGATCAAATAAATTTGAAGATGAATGGTTGCACACCAGAACCATACCTGTGATAACTGCATCAGAAGCCTCTGCCTCAATTTTATCAAGTATAGCATAACAAACTCTACAACCACCACTAGCTTGGGGCCTCCACAGGCTCTATCTATCACGGTGCCACGTCCTCCTCAAGTACCTCCCCTCATGCCCTGAGAGCTATCTCTAGGTGTTGATGTTGGGGATAGACGAGTTGGCTGAGACCCTGAAGCTTGGGGGGAACATGATGTGGAAAATGGTTTGAAAAATGCCCAACCTTATCATAAACATACCAAGCTCAAGGATCCAACCTCTGATATGACTATGTCGAAGAGACACTATGTCTGGCCAAACCAAGAGAACTATCACAGCCTATTTGAGTAGGCTTAGACCTATCAACGTTGTCAGATGTTGGAACTGTTGCCTGAACTTCTTGGCTCTAATGGCCTTGCTTCTAAAACTCTTGATCCCATGGTAAGTGACCTCTAAACTTCCCATGTTAGTAGAACCTCTTCCCACCACCGTGTCTATTATGCTTGATGTGCTCTATCATAAGAGCGTGATCAATAACACTCTGAAAGGTGCCTCCAGCTAAGACCAAGGAAGTTGTAGCCTCTTGAAGATACCCTACCAATCCCTTGACAAAATTTCAAATCCTTTTAAACTTAGTAGGGATACTGGACAAGGCATATCTGGAGAATGTATGAAATCTTGCCTCATAGTCTAACACTGTCGTAAAACCCTATTGGAACCTATCAAACACAACTTGATAGTTGTCTCGAAGGCTATATGGCATGAACCTCTCCATAAATACTACTGTAAAATGCTCCCATGTCATAATTGGAGATCGAACAGGTCGACAAGCCACAAATAACCTCCACCACTCCTTAGCGACGCCAGTAAATTGATAAATGGTATAAGCAACTCTATGTGACCCAAGATGGACAAATTACACAGCCTATCCTGACACTCTGATAAGAAATCATAAACTCTATAACCCAGAGTGCCATCAAATCTCAAAGAAGCTAGTCAACAAACCTCTCAAAACTCTTCTGCTCAACTGTGGACATGGCGGGACTAGTAGAAGAAGGTGGCACCATAAATAAGGGTAGTGCAATAGATGGGGCAATGGCAAAACTCTAAAACTAAGAATTCAGACTAGAAAGGGATATTAGATATACAGTCACATTAACCATAGGAGAATCCACTAGAACAGAAGAAGGACCCACATGCACCATAAATAACTCGGTTGGGGCTTTAAGAGGGTTAATCCATTGTGTAGAAACTGGCACATCAATAGAAGTTGGGGCTTGAGGAGCTCCCTCCAATCTAGTTAATAACCTCAATAGTAGCTCCTGGACTGATGGTGTAGGGGATGGAGCTAAGGGTGGTAGAATAGGATTTGTCGGCCCCTCTAGCTCATGAGCACGATCTGGAGAAGTTTACCTCATCTGTCCCGTAGGGGAGTTTCCCATCTAAGAGGTCTTCAGCCTCTGGTCCTATCTCAAACTCTAGCTCAACCTCAAGTGGGATCCACATCGGCTGATGCAGGCTCTCCCACTAATTGCCGAGATTTTATAATCAACATCTGGACAAAAGGGGTAGATTAGACACTTTCAAAGCATGTGATATGAAGAAATGCACGAATCAGAAGCAAAACATGAATTTTTTTCTAAAGTGTATCTCGTATCCTCTCGAAGATGGGAATGGACGTCTACACACCAATCTACAAGACATTACTAGACACCCTACTCTTGACTTACAAGCCCAACGAACCTAGATCTCTGATACTAAATTTGGCTTGACCCAAAATGGATCACGACTAAGAAAGAATGAAATAATGTGGAAACTAACACAACATATCATCAAATATCAAAAACCCTGAAGTCATGAGTACAAGAGCATCTATAGTAGCGTGAAAGGTAAATACAACTATCTCAAAATGAAATACAAGACTGTCTCATAGCGTCTAATACAAGTCTAGAAGAAAGCAGTAAAGGAAATCCCAAAGACCCATGGCAACTCAAAGTCATGAGCCTTACCGGTATGATCTGGATAGATAAAATATATACTCAATATGAGTGAGTCAGCTACCTTATGTGGTTCCCTCTACTCGATCTGTAGAGAGGAAACAAAGTAGGGGTTAGTACACAAAAATATACCCAGTAGATTCAACCGGTTGGGTAAGAGAAATCAAACAAGTAATGTAATAACGAAGAATCCTACACTTGTATCCAAAAGGGTTAGTAGACAATAAACATTTACATTAAGGCTTATGAGATCTCCCACATGTCCAGTATTACAACACCATAAGTAATGTATACGCTATATATGAAATATCATCCGATAGTGCATCAAGTGTCTCACAACCTTGCCACCTGCCCATTATCAAGGGTACTACAATGTCTCATCCTTGCCACCTACTCACGATCAAGGGATTATAAAGTATGAATCTCACCCTTGTCTCTTAATTAGGATAAGGGTGTGGTACAATAGTGGAGCATATTACCCTTGCCTCTAACTCGTGTCAAGGGGTGGTACAATGCAACATAATACAACACAAAACAATAATATCAACTCAAATATGTGCATAAATATGGAAACATCATGCTGAGAGTATTACAACATAAGTCTCACATAGCAAGGAACATAATATCAAGTGTCATAATTTATCGTAATATCTTAGATAATCATAACCATATAATGATCAAGTATACCAAAAGTACCAGACCTCACTCATCCCCACAATATACACCCATCCTTATTATATCCCAGAAAGAAGTATATCAACGGTATAGGACCTTACTCATCCTCAAGATGCATATAAATCGTAATTATTTCCAAAGATTATATACGCGACATAAATCGGACCTTACTCCTCCCTAACATACAAATATAATCATGAATGGTGTCTCATAAACCATTAGGTTTATCATAATATTTCCCTAAATAATATCACAAGTCTCAGATTAACATAATAACCTCTCACAGGATCTTAATCCATAAGTTTCCATCTCAGATTAACAATGAAATCATCATTACTTACAATTTTGGTTAATCGGAATCACATTTCCATCAATATCTCATAAATCAATTTATATCTAATAATTACCATATAACATGATCAATTACGCAAATTCAGTCCCAATAAGGTTTGCCAAACCTACCTCAATACCAAAACTGCACTCGGATAAGTTTATGATCAACTCAAATCTCTAAATGATCCTAAAATTGACCAATCACTGTCAAAGTCAGATACTACACATGAAAAGGAGAAATTTGATACCCATATAGGTATATTTAGGCTTAGGGGCAAAATGGTGTATTTTGGGGCTAAAATATGAAGTTCTCAAATTTGGAAATTGACTTAAAAATCGAGTTCTATGTGAAAAATAGAGTTTGTGAGTGAAAATCCCACTAAAATCTAGTTTAAAATGAGTGAGAAATCAACATTCAACGTTTACAAATCAAAGTCTAAAAATCCCAATTTTGGTCATTGAAAATCATAAATATTTTGACGAAATCAAGATAAAAATTAAGGAAAATGATTAATATTATGTAAAAAACACTTACCTAGTAATACCTAGTAAATATCTTTGAAAACCATTCTCCAAAATCACCTAAAAAGCTTGGATGTTCTAAAAGTGAGTGAAAATGGTGTTTCTCAATACTAACATAGTTCAGTCATAAAATATTCTCCGCGAACGCAGGTAGGGCCTTGCAAATGTGGAGAAGATTGTCAAAAGACCTTGTGATCGTGGAGACCAAACTGCGAATAAGTATAGCAAGGGGGGGGGGGGGGGGTTTCACTCACGCATGCTAGCACTCCACTAATGCGGACCTGCCCTCTGTGAAAGTGGTGAGAAATCTCAATAGACCTCCGTGATCACGGAGGATTCTTCACAAATATGGAGAAGGAATTACATCTACACCAGACATCAGTAAAACCAACAATCCAAGTCAAATTCTCTACTTGAAATGGACCCTCAAAACTCATTTAAACTTAGAATTACTCAAACTTTATATGTATTTATACCAGAAAGAGTGATCTCGACTCAACAGAATCATCATAAATAAATTTTAAGGCCTTCTCGCCTCATTTACCAATTTAAGTCAATAAAACTAGTTTAAAACTCAAAATACTAAAACTGTCCTCCAAAACTCCAAAAAATATTCTAAGACCATTCCAGCATTAATTTCACCATCTAGAACTACTGGAACTACCAGAATTCTGATCTGAGCTTTCAAACTTCGAATGTTGACCAAAGCCAAACTTTTGTCTTGAAAATCACTAAAATCACAACTTAGGACCTAAAAACCTTATTTTAACTCCGTATTAAGTTTTGTAACTTTTCATAGTCCAATTTACCCATTCTAGAGCTAATGAAATTAATGGATCCTCGATTCGGCACCAGAAATTTAGAATGGTACAAAAACTCACTTTTTTGACATCCTAAGCTTCTAAATATGTCAAAACTCATATTTTAACTTGTAAAACTCAATATTTCAGTTCCAACAATACAGATAGTTCAAAATAGACCAAAAGCAACCTATAGAAAGGTACAATAATAATGTTCACAAATAACATCAAAAATGACCAACCAGGTCATTACACTTGACCATATGATTTTGAACAAGAAATGTAACTTTTAATCGATATTGGGTTATTCAAGGTCCACTCTGAATTATTTTAAATTTTTGCAATGGAGCTATTCTTAAGTACAAGTTAAATATACTTTGATAAGCTAAGACCTTCTAAATTAAGTTGAGTTTTGGTTATTTTGATCATACATTGTCTGTTTACATGGGATTTTGACTTAGCACCGAATGAGTTAGGAGTGAGGCTCCATCCAAAGGGCCTTATACAAATCTTCTAATCTCATAACAACATGCCACCGTAGGATATTTTGATTTTACCTTTTTAAGCCTTCTGATTTTTCCTTTTTAGGCCTTCCGACAGGTAGATCCATCTAGTATTTCCATTTTTGGAGTTTGCCTTAGCAAGTAGGCTCACTCTTTTATCAATGTAGAGTATAACATGGTTTTGTTGATTATGGTCTTATTCCCACATCTATTTGCTTATGTGCTTCCTTTGAATTAGCATGGTATTATTTTACACATTATTTTTAAACTAATTATATTGTTATAGCTTCAGTATTTGGGCATATGTGGTACATATTCTTTGTCATTGTATTTACTTGTTGCATTGCATATTTGTATACTTACTACATTCTAAATAATTAACCGTATTTTGCGTACATGCTTCTAATCATGTAGGAACAGAGTGTTGGGTCTAGGTGAATCCCATATAATGAGGCAAACCTCAACAAGGATGTTGGGCATATTTAACAACCCATCTTGATATGAGAAGTCCCATATCAACAAAATATGGGAGAGATGTTGGGTATATAAGTAAATAGGACATACCTACTAGTGACATATTTTAAAGTCGTGCGGGCCTAGGCCCAAAACGGATAATGTCACTAGTGGGCTAGGTCATTACAGTTCCTCCCTAAATTGCTTTGATTGTGTTTAATTAATTTATGGGTTCATGATGACCTTCATGTTTAACTTATGATTTGAGGTCGCGAACTTGAATCTAGCTTAGATCTTCAATTATTTCATGAAAATATGTAGTTGAAGTGGAGGGTTTGTGCGATTGTTAAGGGTTTATGTGTTAGATGCCTTAATTAAATTCAAAAACTAAGGTATTAGGAGGATCGCTTATGAGTTGCTCAAGCAAAACGTGTCTTTGAGTTATTCGCACATTAAGGCTGTAAAACACTCATGTGACATACCGTTATGCTCTTACAGGAGATGATGTTTACAAGCAACCTAGCCTACCTATAGAGTTTATATAATAATATATATAATGGACCGATTGAGTTTTGATTGATTCTGATACTCCCTATCCTTTCTCTCTTGCTTGATAATTCCTTACCCCATTTCCCTTAAATGTAGTTGTAGCGTAGTCTCCCCCCATTATTAATAATCATTATGTTCGCTTGTTGAATTGTAATTAGTAGCTCATAGTCCTTGATTAGTTCAATTACCCCCACATTGCTTCTTATGGGATTTAACACCAACTCTTTTGTTGGGATATTATGTTGATAACGATCGTCCTTATTTCCAAAAGTGGAGTAGGTTTGAACGTCACCGAAAAAGCATTTTAATAATATTCAAGCACACCTCACATTTGGAAGATGTGGATAATCATTATTAGTATAATAACCCAATAAAGAGTTGGGGTCAAATCCCACAAGGAATTGGTGTTCAAGAGATGAAGTAATGTGTTGAACTAGGTATTTGTAGCATTAAAATGGGGGTTGTGAGTAAATTAAAGCTAGAATTCAATTAACAATTGTTCTAAGATGCGAATTAACAACCAATTTGAGAAAGACGACGGGGGTGTGCGGATATGGGATGAGAGCTAATTAACCGGGTCTAAATACTTGATTGTTTGAATTAAAAGTACATGAGTAAGCTAGGTTGTCGGTAACCAACACTTCATTTACAAACAGCAATAGTGTTTCACATGAACCTATTACGACTTCACATGCAAATCGCTTGAGGACACGTCTGGCCTAAAAATTATCAGCAAATCTCCTAATACTTTAGTCATTGAACCAAATTTTGTGGCATTCAATTAAAACCCCAAAATATTTCTAGTTAATACATTTATTGCCCACTCTAGTAACTCAAATTAATGCAATAATCAGAGATTTAAAGTTAGCCCAGTGTTTGCAACCTCAAGTTTATAAGTTAAACTTAGCAATAAGTGTAAACTCAGTCAGATTAACATCAAAACAATCAAAATATCATAGACCAATCTAATAAATCAAGAACTCATATCATATACACACCCCAACATTAGGGTATTAGCCACTGATGTTCAAAAGTAAGAAAATAATACCACAATCAGTAGCCATGGATATGGGTAAGATCAATTATAAGAGAAAAGATAGAATTTTCTATTAATCTCTCAAATTTCTCCTCCCCAAGCTTGAAAACCACTAAACCCTTGTACTTGTTAAGCAAGAACCTTCTATGTACTCTCTTCTCTCTCTCAATACGGTAAGGTCAGATGTGAAAGAATGATATGTACAATTTCCTTTCTAAATTTATTTTATGGTCCGTGCAATTTACTTAGAGTTTGTGCACAATTTTTCCATTCAACGATCAAGGTAAGGCATTGCCGAGCACTTTGGCAATGCGCCGAATGTGCACTTGACTGCTTTTTCCTACATTAGTTAAAGGCTCAAGTCTCTCTATCTTTTAGTGATGCGATTGTTCATCTTCGATCATGTTCGATGATTGATAGAACTTCTACCTGTGTTGTCATTTTGTCATAAACTTGGGGGTTTAAACACTGCAATATTGGGTGATCTCAATTGCACTTTGGTGATATGTCGATTGTGTCTGTGACGTCACTTTTGACCACCTTTTGGCATTTTTTCTATTTTTACCTTTTTGTTTAGTATTTTCCAATAATGCACTTTTATCCTCATTCCTAACGTAAAACATACATATTAATCAACATATGAAGAATAATAGCACATTGAGGACAACATTTCCTTACATTCTAAGCCCCAAATAAGTCCAAGATATGGACTCATCAACACCCCTAACTTAAACTTTTTTTGGCCCTCAAGCAAATCAAATACCATTCGTTCCAACTCAATGCTTGCAAATAGAGTTATAAGGAGCAACACATACAGTCCCACCTTGGTCGTTTATCTTCAAAGCTTCCTCAAACCACTTACACAATTTTAAAGCCTTAAGAGGTGACTAAAGAGTGCTTCAGACATGACTATGCTCACAATTGATCATGCGGTTGTTATTCACTGCCCAAAAACATCACTATTTGCTTTCAAACCAAAGAAGATCCTATACACACAATATTAGGACATTAATTCTGATGATCTATTTAACATTCACTCTCACAAATGAGAAATGGCATGTAAGCTTCAACTCATAGGGTTGCCCTTATTCTCAATTGGAGTTCACTTGATTTCATCATGACTAGGATCCCAAAGGATATTATTTGGGTTATGATGCAGGATTAAGGAAGGGTAGGATAGCACATGGATAATAGTGTCCCATCCCTCATTGAAATCTACACACACTTTTTTTGCTCATGATTCCTTTGATCCTCATTCTTTTTCTTTTCTAATTAACATCATTTGGCTTTTGATTTTTCAATCCCAGGTGTCCCCATTACATCCATTTAAAAATTTTGGAGGGTCCTCCTTTTCAAGAAAATTCTTTTTCTTTTCATCATTTTCAACATTTTACCTCTTGTTTTTCTCATAATGCATGGACTCCTCTCCTTTCGTTCTTTTTTTTCCTTTCCTCAACTCTTACATGGGAGACAACCCACTTCTACCAACACCCCCCAACTTTGGCCGTTGACCACTACTTTTGCTCATTTAAGCTCAAAGAGTGAATTATGAGGAAAAAGAAAGGCTTATCTTTAAAAATAAAGGTCAAGGTTACATGGCTTCCAAAGAAAGAATCAAGGCTCAAAAAGGTTCATTGGGGAATTCAAACCAATGCATTGGAGGCTTATATGGTCAAAGTGGACTCAAAAGAAACCAAAGAAGGTTTAAGGTCCTTTCCTAATCCGGATTCAACCAAACCACTCCTCAAAACAAACCGAGCAAGTTATAGATGTTAAAACATGCCCTTTAACAATGTGCTAAGATCACATTGATAAAATGGATTCACATTCAAATAGTGGAAACACACACTCACAATTCACAATCATCTCATATCCAAGATCAATACCCACATATTCAACTCAAGATGCACAAAATCCATTCATGGATTCATCCTTCAAGAGAAAGACTAATCAATGAGTTAATGCATGCTCCTCGCCTATCGCATTATCCGAATCAAAGATTTGGAATATCAATACTTGGATTTCTAACGAATAGAGATATAATAAATGCATTTGAATGGATTTTCATATATGCACTGGGCTTTCCACAAATTTAAAGGAAATCACCATTAAAAATCATTGAGAAGAGTTCATCCATCAAGAAAAAAATAAAAATAAAATTTAAAATAAAATACTACTATCTATTACAATCCAAAATAAAAAAATATTTACAAACCAAAATAAAAATTATCTCATATGGAAATATGAGACAATTTTTATTTTGGTTTGTAAATTTTTTTTTATTTTGACTCAAGTAACATCAGGACTCCAAATTGCTCACCCCCTGCTAAAAAGAGAACATTGTCCTAAATTTGTAAGAACAATATTAATCATGCATAAAAAGGAAGGAGTGGTAATTAGAATCCTCTTGAGCATAATCAATCCTACTGTGGTGGTGGTAGTGGAGCTGAAGAAGAGGTCATGGGGGCATCAATGCCAACATCTTGTGGTGTGCTTTCTAAATCAATCATCAGCCTCACGGGCTCTAGCTCATGTATATCGGATGTTCCAATCAGGGAAGTGTCCCAAAGGGACTGATTAGTCACAATGGCTACAATCTTCTCTTCTAACCACCTCAACTCATCAAGCTCTATCTGGCATTGATCATCTCCCAAGGCCTCCTCATCGATCTCCGATGTGTGTTGTATTTCATATCCTTCATTGTCTTCTCCACTTAGAACATTAACACCTATAGTACCCTCAAAGCTACATTTATATCAACCTTAGGTGGCACGTCTAACACATCTCAAAAAGAGCTAATATTCGTGGACTTTAGAGATACCACCTCTATTTTCAACCATTTAATGTCGGCTTTCATGGTTGAAGAACCATCACCACCACCAATGCTTACTCTTTTAGCAAAACTCGCCAACTATTTCCCATGATCCTAAAAAATTACCTCTAACCAATCCATCCTCAATTTTTAAGAATCAATCAACTCCAATTGCTTTTTCTCAACTTCTATATATGGAGCCAATGCACTGACTATAGCCCTCTTAATCATCTTGGGGATAGAGGAATTAAATCAGGTGGCATGAATGATAGCTACCTTGGCTAGCCAACTAATGCTAAAGATAGTAGCTTTTGTGATCGATGGTTAGTCCTCCGTAGCCTAAGGCTCGTATTGCATAGCAACAAAAGGAACTTGAATAGAAGAGGAGTGGAATAAGGGAGAGGAAGAAGGTATACCTACCTTAGTTTCCAAGTTTGCAACCCTAGACGGAGTGCCTCTGCATCAACTATCAATGTTTTGTAAATCGACTTCTTTTTGGCCTGGTACTCTTCATCCCTTTGAAATTCAGCCTTTATTCACCGAATATCGATGGATATCAATGGAGTAATCTCCCCACTAGTCATACTTTTGGAAAGAACTTCGACTCTTCTACACAAGAAGGTCATGAGGCTAGGGAATGGAAGTGAGGTCTGGAGTTGCTTTGCTCTAGTGAGGATCTCAAGAGCAATGATAGAACTAAGAGTCAATTTCTGGAAATCCATAATACATCCAACCAATGACGCCTTTGAATGTCGAAGAATCGACTCATTTTGTGATGGCATTAGGTTGCTACTTATACTCCCAAACTCGAACCTTGTCGAAAACATTCATCTTCTTCTTTTCAATAATAGCTGCTTCCTCCAACCATGAAGGAGCTGGGATACCTATCATTGGGGCCAACCAAGCCTTAATATAATAAAAGGTCTTCAACGCCATCATATCATCTAGGTCATGCTGGTATCAATATGTGCATCCCAGTAGATTATTTATGTTTGTCTCGTTGTATAGGATGGGCACGCGTCTAATCTCAACACTATCAACTAGTTTTGGAGCAACTTTATTCCTACACTTTCCACTTGGAATGACCTTTGCATATGCCTTGTAGAATTCTATTATCTAACTTTGTATATATGGATCCCGTGTGTGGTGAAAGTTTTGAAATTATGGAAGTTTAGAGTGTCCCACACCTCATGGTAATGATTAACAACCCCTTTATAGACAACCTTCTCTCTTCTAGAATCATCCTAAGCCCTACTACTTTTAATCTATTCAAGTTTCTCAGGGCTATGATCTCCTGAATTATTTGTGAAGCCTAGAGGAGAGGGTCACAAAGAGATTTGGACCTAGCCTCAATTCATCACCATTTTTGACTCATCTTCGAAGAAGGATCATGTGTTGGGGTTTTGGAACCCTCTTGTTCATCCTCAGAAGTTGTCCAGGTCATGTTGAGGGATCCCTCATTATCAATGTCGAAATCCCTTTTCTTTGTCAGTTTCTTCTTGCCTTGACCCACACTTCTCTTCGAGGTCTTTATTGCCTTTTCTCTACTCGGTCGGGGGCAATAGTAACTCCCCAACCTGCCCTGGATACTCCATAAGTTACTCCTTCCTTTGGTCTAGCCATTTCTGTAAAACAAGCTTAAACATGTGTGAGAAATAATGGTAGGAAAAAAGGATTCAAAATTAAGCATCAAAAAAACATGCAGGGTAGACAAGTAAATTTGCCCGCCGAACATGCTCGGCAGTCAAATAAATTGTCGCCTTTTCTCACAATTTTAAAAGTTCAAAACACTGTCACATTCGGTGATGGATATGCAAATTCAGCAATTGGCCAACTTAATTTGACGGTGGAAAATTCCATCGTCGAAAGTGATAGAACTCAACATCAATGACCAAGAAAAAAAGGCAGTGTGTGTAACAATTCGGCGCATCGTCGAGTCAACTTTGGCGGTCAAAATGACCATCGCCTAAATGGACTAGGAAGTCCAACAATTCCCCTAAGTCAAAATTTGATCAAAATGCACAAAAACAAGGGAAAAGTCACACAATACCCAACCATCACAATACCAGCACATGCTCACATCTTTATTGTTATCCTAACACTATCACTATGGCTACAAATTCTTTTAAACGACGATTTACCCTTAACAATGATTTCATCCAATATATCATCGGGCAAGTTCAAGTTGGTCAAATGAATTCCAAAGTTACTCAGACTTCACCCATAACCCAAAAAAGCAATCAACTCAACAAACATGCATATTCAATCAAAACATTCAAACATTCATGGCAATATCCCATCTAAACCCTATACAATAAATCATCATGATCAAAATTGGGACAATATACCATCTCATACAATGATTGGACAACATATTCATCAAATCAATTCCTAACCCATATCATAAACGGAATCAATTTTGCAATTTCTCAAGAAAATCAAAAACCCAAATAAACTAAGTATAATCAAATCATAGGGCTCCACAATCACCAAAACACATTACCCACATGATTTCCAACAAGATTCCAACATCATACTTTGATTCTCAGCTTCACAAAACTTTAATCATGCCCTTATCAACCAATATAATCTAAAAAAGTAAAAATAAAGGGCCAAAAATATACCTCAATGATGATGAACGAATAATGGAAGAAACCACAAATGAATTTTGTTGATGAATTTCTATTAAATCCAAAAAAATGCAAAAAGAAGGTACAAGGGTGTTTGGCTTGCTCAACAAGTGAAAATGAGGGAATATTAAGAGTGAAGACTTAAATTATTTAAAAAGCATGTAACTGATTTGGTCAGGCAAAAGAATTCGGCAATGCTTATTCACTCTGCCGAACATATTCGGTGATGTGCCGAATGCATTCCTGACCACTTTTTTCTATAGATTTAAACCTTTTCTTTAGCCTCAAAAGGTAATGGAGTTTACCATCGCCCATCCAATTTAGTGATACGCCAAATTATAACTTCTACTACCTAATTTAACAGTACCTCAAGAGTCATTAGCTGACTCAAAAGGTGGTCAAATTGGCAATCACCATCTCAACTCGACGATCCGCTGATCTGGCACCATATGTCGCCCTTCTACATTCACTTTCAATTTTCTCTATTGCATAACACCTGCACAGTTAACACCCATTATTCAAAAGAAAAAATTATCAAACTTTCTTGGGTTGCCTCCCAAGCAGTACAGTAGTTAATGTCATGGCACGACATAGTCCCTGTTGCTTCTTGTAACCCAAGGCCGATCAATAATTTACACCACTCGGAAGTCCTTCGCTTGCTTCATAGTCTTGCAAATATTGAATACTACTTTCTCTTCGTTCACTTGAAACTTAAAATCCCCTCTCTCAACATCCACCATTTCTCTCCCACTAGCAAAGAATGGTCTACCAAGAATTATGGGAACATCAACATCCACTTCGCAATCCAAAATAACAAAGTTGGCTTGCAAGATAAATTTTTCCAGCTTTACCAAGATATCATGCAACATCCCCACTGGTTTCTTGATTGACCAATCAACCATGAGCAACCTCATTTTTGTAGGTGAAGGGGAATCTAATCCTAGCTCTTCAAAGATAGCCAAGGGCATGAGATTAATGCTCGCTCCAAAATCTCATAATGCCTTGCCAAACATACAAGCTCCGATAGTACACAGAATCGTGACCGCACCAGGGTCATCCTTCTTAGCAACCATGTGTTTTACCAAACTTGCACTGTAATTGTGCGATACTTTGATTTTTTTTCATTCTAAGGTTTTGTTCTTAGTCACCAATTCCTTCATAAACTTTGCATACCCCGACATTTCCGTTAGAGCTTCTACTAGTGGGACTTTCATAGATAAGGAATTAAATATAGACAGAAAATTCTAAAACTTGGTGTCATACTCCTTCTTTTTCAACCTCTGTGGAAAAGGATGATCCATCTTGACTTAAGGAGCCTTAAACTTTGAGGCTGAGTTTGAATTCTTAGGGGGGGGGTACTTATTTAGCATTATTTGCACCACCCCCAACTTTCTCATTTTCATTACTCTTGGGATTGTCGAGAGGCTCATTTCCTTTATTCACAAGTATATCAATATCTTCCATTTCTAATTCTTTAGCATGAAAAAAAAAGTATTCAAGCCTTCATCCACCTCAACTTCCAGTGGAGGTGCATTTTCTTGGACAACTTTTCCACTACGCGTCGTAATGGCTAAACATTGATGGTCAATATTCTTTGGATTAGCAATTGTGTCGTTGGGTAGGTCTCCCTTTGGCTTTGGTTGAAACGGGTCGAGATGTTACCAAGTTATGTCTCCAAGTGCTTAATAGATGTTGAATGCAATATGGTTTGGCTCATCTGCAAAAAATCTAACTTTATCTCTTTCAACACCTTATCCAAAACTTTAACTTTGTTCAAAATCCTAGTCAACATGTCCTCAGTGTTGAAGCATTCTGAATTCATAACTGGTTTAGCACCCTTCACCCTATCATGGGGCGGAATATACCCATCTCTTGCCCCATCCCTATCTCTTCAACCTCTGAATTAGTTTGGCAAATCCTATCTCTCCACCCAACACTGTTATTTCAACCTTGATTCCTGAGTGGCCTTGGAAAGGCCGGCTAAGAACTTATGACCTGGTTTCCCATATAGTGAAACTCTTTACTATAACCACCATAATACGTCACATTATCATAAGTCATATCACCATCAGTGCCAATAACATTTACGTTTTTTTGACCACTACCTATTACGTGTTTGGTCAAGAGATCTAACTGAGTTAATATTTTTGCCATATTTTCATTTGTATCTTGATCGTTGGCTAATTTTTCTTGTATGGTCCCTTGTGAGTAAAGGAAACAAGGTATTCTCTTGTATACAAATCTCTATTTATCTTGTTCATATCATCTAAAAGCACACAAGCAGCAGAAAATATTTGTTTCATGAGTTATCCTCTTAGCAACTGATCATCTACACCTTTGTTAACAACATCCAAACTCACATAGAAGTATTGAAAAAGAAGGTTCTCCAAAACTCTATTATTTGGGCATTGGAGTAGGAACTTTCAGAACCTTATCCATGTTTCATGCAGCGGTTCACCTTCGATCCTTTTAAAATTCTCAATACTCCTCTGGAGCTTAACCATCTTTGAGGGAGGAAAGAATCATTCAAGTAATACATCTTGAAATTCCTCCAAAGATATATTTGAATCAGGAGGAAGTATAGCTACCATCTCATGGCCTCTCCAATAATAGAAAATGGGAAGAGTCTCTATCGAATGGCCTCTTCTGACACACTTTGAAAGTTGAATATACATCCACAAAGTTGTGGAGATTCTCATCTGGGTCTTCATGGGCTTAACCTCCAAATTGTCCCTTTGATTGGAGTAACTATAGCATTGTGCTTGTGACATGAAACATAGTTTTCCAGCTAAGGGGGGCAATCAGATCACTCTTGTACTGCCTACTTTATCCCAATCGATAATGTGGAAGTCATTCAGATCTCCTACATTGTCACCATGCATGCTTTTGATGTCATCCATATTTTCACCTAACTAAAATCAACACAAACAACAAGAAAAGTAATAAGAAAGTTCAATTACAAAAGCTCAGTTCAAACAAAAGTATCAATCCAGAACAAACACCATTTCTAGGAACCGATTCCATTTTAGATGATGTTTAAGCACACCTCAAATTTGGAAGATGTGGACGATCGTTATCAGCATAATAATCCAATGGAGAGTTGGGGTCAAATCCCACAGGGAATGGGAATTCAAAAGATGAAGTAATGAATTGGAACAAAGCATTTGTAGCATTAACATGGGGGATTGCGAGTAAATTAAAGCTAGCATTCAATTAATAGAAAGTCTAAGATACAAATTAACAACAAATTTGAGAGAGATATCAAGGGTATGTGGATATGGGACGAGAGCTAATTAACTGGGTCTAAGCACTTGATTGTTTGAGTTAAATATACGTGAGTAAGCTAGGTTGTTGGTAACCACCACTTCATTTATGACAACAATGGTGTTTCACATAAGCCTATTAAGACTTCACAGACAAATCACTCGAGGACACGTCTGGCTTGAGAAATAATAGGAAAATCTCCTAATACTTTAGCCATTGAACCCAATTTTGTGGCATTCAACTGCAACCCCAAAAGATTTCTAGATAATACACTTACTACCCACTCTAATCACTCAAATTAATGCAATAATCAGAGATCTAAAGTTAACTCAAAGTTTTCAACCTCAAGATTATAAGTTAAACTTTGCAATAAGTGAGAACTCGCTCAGATTAACATCAAAACAAAAAATATCATAGTCCCAGCTAATAAATCAAGAACCAATATCATATGCACACCCCTAATATTGGAGTTTTAGCCACTCATGTTCAATAATGAGAAAATAATACCACAATCAATAGCCATGGATGTAGGAAAGATGAATTACAAGAGAAAACATGAATTTCTTCTACTAATCTCTCAAATTTCTCCTCCTAAGCTTGAAAACCACCAAACCCTTGAACTTTTTTTCAGCAAGAACCTTCTAAGTACTATCTTCTCTCTATCTTAATATGGTAAGGTAAGATGTAGAAGAATGATTTGACATCATGATAGATAAAAAAGTTAGAATGCACACCTAAACTACATGTGGAAATCACATTTTTTAGCATTAAAATTGCACAATATTTTGCACAAATGGCTTGTTACATAAAAAACTTTGTTATCCAACTAAAACAAGTAGTTGTTAGTGGCAAATATGCACAATATTCTCATTCAAGCTGCAGATTTATAACTACATATCCGAGGAACTTGATATAAACAAAGTGAAACAAGTAATACCTGATTGCTAATGCTCAAATGGTGCATTTGAGAGTCAAATGTTCTTATTTTTATCTCTATCGACGCCCAGAAGATTCACCCATGTTAGCCATTTTCTTTCAGTAGCATATGCAACATTTAGCAATTAAAGTTATAAGATTTAATATTTCGTGATTATTTATGTATTTTATCCTAATAAATCATAGAAGAACACAATTGATATCATATATAATTTTAGAAGAAGCGTGCATTTCTTATAATTAAAATATTTTTTGAAATCATTCAATAAATCAAAAATGTCTAAAGTAAAATTTCTTTTAACAGACCCTTTTGAACATCAATTTCTTATCATAAAAAAAAACAACAAAATTTGCATATGGAATTTGATTACATAAACTAAATGTCAAGTATTGTTTCCAACTAAAAAAATTAACATAGAAATGTAGAAATCTAGAACAAAAAAAAAAAGAACAGGTAGAATCCAATAGAACAAAAAAAAAGTTGAGAACATAAATAAGAAAACCACAAATATTCATTACTCAGTTTAATTAAAAATAATGTAAAGTAACTATAAGAAAATAAGTTGGAAATTAGCCAAGAAACGTAATGTCTAGCGGGAGAAAAGAGTTAAATATTAAAGGGGTTGATCAGCCCACTATTGTTACTCCGACAGTTTCGTATGCAAAGATTTTGAATCCAACAACAACGCAGAAAGAGAAAGAAGTATTTTGAAGACATAGTAAGGAATGTAACAAGAAGGACATATCAGAAGTCTGGATGGTGGAAAACACTTACTCAGATCAAGATAAGTGGAGCACAGTGCCTAGTTTTTTTAGATCTTGCTAAACCTGATCGAATGAAATACCTTCAAAGAATAGGACCTATCTGTCAAATGTAGAAGAGGAGAAGACGAGAGTGAGAGTCGTGCCTTTTAGAGCTGATTAACATGTATATGAAAACTCACTATTGATAAATATTTTTTTCCCTATTGAATAATCAAGTCAGTTAAGAAAAACACAACTGTCAACAAACTTCCTAGAAAACTGTGAATATTTTCACAAAGAAACAAGAAAAAAATATGTTTTATCTAAAGTTGAACGAAGTTGAGAGAAAAATTCAATTGCTCAAATCATTAAAACAACATAAAAAGGAGAAAAATCTACAAAGAAAGAAAGAAATATGGAACAATTATGAAAACTCACAATTGAGAAGCAACATACATGTTTTTGCTTCATGTCATGCCTTCTCTTTTTACCTTTTTCAATTTAATTCATTATTTATGGCAATAAATTCAACAAAAAATTAAATTTATTACAGATTTTCTTAGAGTAAAAAAAATTACAAATAGAATAAAGGTTAGTTTCAAATCATGTGTGACAAAACTATTTTTTGTCTTGGCATAAATCATAAAAAAAAATTATCATTAAATTCTCTAAACCATGTCAAATATGTACGTCCTTTCCAAATTCCTTTTATAGTTTGTGCAATTTACTTAGAGTTTGTGCTTAATTTTGCCATTTGGTTGTCATGGTCGGTTATCGCTGAGCATTCGGTGATGAACCAAATATGAACTTGACCACCTTCTCCTGCATCAGTTCAAGGCTCAAGTCTCTATATCTTTTAATGACACAATTATTCATCACTGATCATGTTCGGCGATCTGGTGAACTTCTGCGTCTGTCGCCTTTCTATCATGAACTTGGGAGTTTGAACACTGTAATATTGGCGGTCTTAGTTACTCTTCGATGATACGCTGATTATATCGACAATGTTGCTTTAAACCATCTTTTTGGCACTTTTGCTCCTTTTCCTTATTTTGTTGAGTATTATCCAACTATGGACTTTTATCCCCATTCCTAGCATAAAATATACATATTAATCAACATATCAAGCATAATAGCATATTAAAGACAACACTTCCTTACATTCTAAATGTCAAATGAGTCGAAGATATAGACTCATCATTTATGTACTATGAAACTCATACATCATATTTTAAGGCATCTTGATGTGATATTCTTTTCTATATACTTCTAATCTATATATATGCTCTTGTCGTCTAAAACTTACTACGGGGTTTTATCATGTTCTTTACATTGCATACCCACATACTTAGTACATTCCAAAGTACTAATGCGTACTCTATGCCTAGATTTTATCACAATGCAGGAGCTGATGATACTTTTGATCATACTCTTGGCTAGATCTAGATATTATCACGATCCTGATTGGGTTAGTCCTCCAGCTTCAAGGACTATACCTACTATCTTTCTATTCATGCTTGGTTGTATTAGAGAAAACCTTCTCATTATTTCTAGGTGAGTTGGGGAGTGTCTAAGCCCCCATCTTATGTTATAGTCTAGAGGCATATTTTGGACATATATGTATGTACTTTCAGTTTCAGTCTTATATACTCTATTTTATGGTCTACTTCATGTTATGACTCATGCTATGATTCAAGCTATATATATGCTTCCACTTACATATTTTCTATATTTTTTTTCTTTGATGCTTGTATGTATGCTAAGGGTTAGTTTGACGTTCCTTTTAGGATCTCATTCATTGTGTTGCGGCTAGGCCCTAGGCTTGGGTCGTGACAAAAATTATAGTAATAATCAATGATAAGCTTAAAAATTTATTGAGAGTAGTTCTTTAAACATTGGTTGATTCGATTATGTGAGAATTGTCCTTATCACATTTAGAATCCATGATTCAGCGATAAAACCTTTCATCAACTTTCATTATTTCTTTCATCCATTGAAGGGACTTCCTAAAAACATAATTGAATAGTTTTCATCAACTATGATGGAAGCCCTTATCATTCGTGTTTTTTATTCAGTGAAAAACTAGGGTAAACATGTGGGTTCAATGTCAAATCAACTTTGAACATGCAATTCAATGACATTATATCAAATCATGAAGAGTCATAACAATTGAAATCATAATTCAAAATACACACAATTTAGTTCATAACCATAGATAGCCTTGAAGAAAAAATGCACTTAGAAACCATCAATTTCATGCATTTTGTATCCATTATATCAATGTAGACCAATTATCATAATATAATTTTGACTCTAAGCAATTTAAATAAAATCAAAAAAGTTCATGAAAATACATATTTGAAATTAGGAGATAAAGTTAGAAAAAATTTTGGGCTCCATTGTTGAATACCCACATACCTTGAGGAGAAATTAATGGAGAAATTTGAAAATCAATTGATGAAACTGCTAGCTTTGGAGTCTCCAATGGAACTTGGAGAAGATGTTTAGGAATTTAGGTGAATAATTTAGAATGGGGTTGATTTGGGTAGTATTATAGGGACGGTTATAGGTATTTATCAGCTTAAAACAATGTAGTTTAGGACTTAGGATAGGGGAAAATGACCAAAAAAACTCTCATTAAAAATTGTTCGAAGGAAACCATGAGAAGAGTCTATGGCTAATAGACCCTTCTATGATATGTGGTGGGGGTTCGTGGAACTCAAACGGATTTTCAAGGTCTCTGAAGTCCATGTATGAGACATCCTTGTACGGACGTCATTGGGACCACGGCTCATAGAAGGGTCTTATCCTCTTGAACTTGGGCAAAGTTCAAAGGCCTAGAATTTTTGGTTCCGAACCACGATTAAGAATTATGAGCTATAGAAACTACTATGGCTCGTAAAAGGGCCCTTGTAGACTACCTAAATATTTAGAAAAATTTCTAAGTATTCCCATATTCTACGAACCATATCCACAACCCATAAATCGAAGTATGACCTGTATAATTCCTTCATCCTAGTAAACCCCAAAATTCACCCTTTTGGATCTCAATCCACGATCACTGCTATGATCCATAAACAAAATGATGACTCATAAATGTTGCTCATACCTCCATCCCAAAATTTCTAGAATTTCAAAAATTGTAAAGGTCATCTACGATACCCTATCTATGATCCGTAGAACCATCTACGAGCCATAGATAAGGCTTGTAGTTCCTACATAAAAAAATGGGTTCACAACTTTTCTTTAAAATTCTAAATATCCAAATTATGATGGATTACAATATCTCTCCCTTGGAAACATTCTATCATGACACAATTTCTCAGGTTGTGATGGCGCCTACCCAACCCATTAGTAGGTAAGCCTATCCGATAGCCCAGAACTATAGGCAATAGGTTATCCAGTGAAAGACAACCCTAACAAGTCAAACCTACCATGATAAAGCTAGGAGATAAAAATACCGAAGAAAATAACATACTAAAACGTACCCCAATACCTAGCATTAACTAGACTTTGAGCTTCTAATACGAAAAATGAGGGTACCAGGCTTTTTAAAATACAAATAACAGTATACGCTATCTCTGAATATAAAATAAAGATAAGTCTAAACATAATAAAATGGAGGCAACTCTGGACGCTAGGATCTTATCGAAATCTCTTAAATCCTCAACCTTCTTTGCGTGAAAAAAAATCAACAACGGGGACTTGTATTACGATCTGCAGAGGGTAGAAGTGTAGTATGAGTACCAAACAAATGTTACTCAACAGGCATAGGCCAACTGAGCTTCACAGATAAAGTAAGTATAAAAACTATGAAAATAAGGCAAGTATATAACACAAGTAATGAAATAATAGCAAAGATAACACCAAATCAAATACACTAGATGATTAGGAGAAGAGAAGAAATGTAACTGGGAGAATCAGGTCTACCATCTGCTAGCATGAAGGAAAGGATAAATAATATACTCAATAAGGGACCAAGTAATCGAAACACCATGAATCTAATAACAACCGAGAACTTAGAGACTATCCCAACACATCCTAAAGGGATACACACATAACTAATGAGGAAATAAGTTACTACATAACCAATGACATAGGAAAGTACATGTATAAGCAAACAATAACCAATAGGCATCCTATACCACCGACGATACAATTAATAAAAAGAACCTTGATCGGCATCCCATATACCGGAGACCAAGCAACAAACAACACACTTGGGATGGAGATGCCTGTGAATGCAATGCATGTATTCTTTCTATTGCGCATAATAATTAGTGTCGTACTACCTACCCCAGCCCAGCTAGCAAGGTAGGATCCATAGTTTCCATCACCTGGTATAATATATCCTTGTTGAGAAGCCCCACAGGGGATAGGGACACCCGTATCATCTTTCCACACACTCACTCTGTGCATAATGATAAGTCAATGCATGGTCGAGATCATACCATAAAAATAGTTTGAATGAGCAACCAACACAATGCATGTCATCCTAGTATGCTTCAAATAATATAAATACTAGGGAAGCAAACCTTTGCCACTAAGAGATGAAGGTTGAGATGACTAACCTAGGGTCCAACTGCTACCAAACAAAGCCTCGGTCCCAACAACTAATAACCATATGTATGTAGAAATATGCCACAAAAACACCATGAATCATCATCTAAAGGGCTCCAAGCGGCTAAAAACAAACAAAGAGCCAAAATATATCTTGCTAACCATCACAAGTACCAAGTCCACAACTGGTCCCATTAAATGGATCTATAGCCATTTACAACCCCTCAAATCTCGAAGTCTATCATAAGTAATACCACTCAACAATAAACATTATCCCAACAACATAATCTCCTACCCAGAACAGAGTACAATTAAGTCGAATCCATATCCACGATGGGCCTCTAAGGTCTCGATGCTGGCTGAAGGCATAGCATTCTAACAGGTCTGCTAGGACCCAGAACTGTGTATATAAAGGGACTTGAGCTCTATAATAAGTAACTAAGGCTCAACCTATTTTGAGGTCATCCACATGATCCTAAAATAGGACTAATCACCCCATATAAACGCATAATACAACTACAAGCTCAATCTAAGGTCTCCAAAAGCCTATCCTAGGCTAAGGTTCAACCGGCAATCACAAGAAATAAGAAAGAGCAGAACAAAAAGTGACAATAGGCAAATACAATCCCAATTATCATGAAATGAATACTAAATATCATGCAGAAGAGTCTAGTCCAAGAGGAGATAACTGCCTACCAAAATGTTGATGGTGCGCTCTCCAAAACCACTCCATGGTAGCTATCTACACTCGAAACCCCTCCAATTACCGCTGCAATATCAGATTATTGATCTACATGTCAATACGAGTGTTTTGATGTTAAGAACATAATTTTAAGAGTTGAACCAAAAATTGGATTAAAAATGAGAATGTAGAACTCATGATGCTAATCCAAGAATCAACTCTATAAAATGGTTACAAATATAATCAGGAACTTGTAACCCAATATGAGGTAATTCGAGGCTCGGAGCGGAAGAATTCAAATCATGCAATAAAAATTAATTAAGAAAAAATTCAAGAAAATGGATAGAAGCAATAACGGCAAATTTACCTCCAACGAAACACCCAACGCACTTTCCAGCCACACCACTAAGTTTCCATGGAAAAACCTCACAAATTAGACTCTTAGATTGCTAAAATCAAACTTGTAATGACCATGAAATCACTTCCCAAAGTTTTCCCAAAATTTAGTCTGAAAATGGTACAAAGAATAGCTAAAATCAGAAATTTATCAAAAATGGAGTCTCTACTGCACTTTCGAATCACACCACAATGCTCTCCTAAAAAACCACTCAAGATAGCCTAAAAATTTTCAAAAATTGGACTTAACTCGAAGGAAAAAAGAAATCCTCAAATATCCAAAAATTAAGCTCATGAAATGGCCATGGCAGCAGGTATAATTGAGATTTCACCTCGAGTTAAGATCACTAATCAGTTGTTGAGCTCACCAAAGCAATCCTCGCAAAAACCCCTTTCAGTTTATGCCTTTGAATCACTCAATTTGAGCTCAAATTGGAGAAATTATAACTTTCAAAAGATGGAACAAACTTTTATTCACGAATGAATAGGTATATTTATAGGCCACCGAAAGACCTTCGTAAATGTGACCAATAGTGGCCTGTGAACATGAAAAGTTGAGTCATTGCGCCTCTGTGAAAGTGGAGCCTAGTTCATGAATGTGGAAGATAAGGACAACAGACATTCAGGAATGTAGCTTAACCCTCACAAACAAAGAGAACAATAAAAGGGGACCTCAACGAATGTGGAGCCTAGGTTTGCAAATACGGAGTACAAAATACTCTTCCACAAGATTTTAGTTGAAATACTAGTATTCACCAAGTTAAAATTCCCAATGGGATGCTCGGGATTCATCTAGAACCTCAATCGTGAAAATGGACTATGTTATCCCACCAAATTCAATGTTCCGGACTAAATGGCACAGTCTAAATTTCCATACGAGGTTTTTACGACTGAATGTGGGTCTCACTCCCAAAACCATTTCAAACCCAAATTCAATCGAGCGGCTTGAAATGAGTCCAAAAGCCTCGAGAGTCGAATAAAAGATTGCTCTAGACAAAACTCAGCATTCTAGAGCTAATCATACTATGAAAATTCTCATCTGAGCATGATTTCCAAGAATGATTACCAAAGTCAACTTTTGGCCAAATTGCAATAGCCAAAATACTAAATGGTTTAAACTTGCATGAAAGCCTCGGTGCTCAAGCCGACCATACTTCTAGCCTAATTTGACCATCTAGAGCTGCTGGAACTGTTAGAGTTATGTTTTAAGGTTGTCATCTTAGAGTTTTAACTGAAGTCAACTATTCAAACTCTAGGAGCTCTAAAATATGGAAACAGGCACGAAACCCAAATGAATGACCATGCAACCAAGATGTCAGTGCCAATAAGTAATAAATGACCTAGTGTCGCTATAAGGTAGTTCTAAATGCTAAAAAAACAAAGAGCAGAGAAAATAACCTGAAGGGTCATTCAACATCCACTACTAAAAATGACTTTCCTCTGCGAAAGTCAAGGACAATTGTCGTCTCAAGCACAAAATACTAAGGATTCTAGGTTTGTATTCTCGACTAGACCCACAAGCACCCCCACAAAGCGAGCAACGCCAAGATAGAACTCTGGCTTGGAAGAAAATCCCAAACATATTTCAAGAATAGCAAAAACTCTTCTAAATCCTTCTTTATCACCATTCCTCGCTCAATAGAACTAGAAGTTTATGAAATCACTAAAACCACCCAAGAAAACCAAACCACGCTAAAACAACTAAATTAAGAAATGCAGAACCCTAGAAGGAACCAAAGCAACATCACCATCTGAAATACCTCCTTTAAACTCCAAATCCAGCACCTCCGTCCATTAAGAGCATCTTACCAATCCTTAAGTATTCTGAAAAACTCCTGCACTACTGAACCACCTATCTACCAGACTTCACGACAAAAACTTCAAAAAAAACCCTAGACCATCTGATTAACAAGGAGAAATAACTTCCCAAATGAAAAGTCCCACTTAGGACATAATCAAAAGCTATGCTTTCTCCCCCTAAAATCACTTACTCAGGTTGTAACAATACTTCCTGGCTATCCACTCTTCTCTTAAAGATAATCACAAGCTGAAAAAATAATGGGACACTACCATTTTCACTCCAACTCACTATCCTCGACCTTGAAAGCTACCATCATTAAGATGGAGAACCAACCACATTACTAACAAGAAACACCAAACAAATCACGCTCCCAACTAGCCATAACCAATTTTCCAAATGCTTGGAAGAAAAGAACTCATGAACCTGAACAAGTGCATGAAATAACAGTCGAGAAATAACCAAGGAAAGGATAGGAAGTGATCGATTAGGGCTATCATAATCTACCCACGATTCCACATATGGCCACCAATTCTAAACCTCAAGAACAAGGGAATAACATGAAGCGAAGGAAAATTTTGATCCTACTAGGTCCAACTACTCAACCAAAGGGCCCCACCTACCAACACACCCAAAGAGTCACACCAAACAACATATCCTACTTTCAGCAGCAACCTCTTACCAGCTAACAACAATGACCAAATACTATAAGACATGCAACAAACCTTACTGAGGAATCTCTGAGCCATCTCCCATCTAAGAACTACCTATCAAAGCTCTAGTTAGATGTGTTGATAAGTCATACGTATCCACCGACAAACTCGTGCTATCTATCTAAAAAATAGTGGAATCGAAGGAACCAGTTTTAGGGAATATTCAAAGTCAAAGATCATGATAAGGGATCAAGAACTTGAATTCTTTATTAATTCCCCTATAGACTCCTAAAGATGGGATACAGATGTCCACACACCAATTTTCAAGACTCTATTAGGTATTGTTATCATAGCAATGATGTCGATTAACCTAGAGCTATGATACCCACATATCATGACCTTATTTCTTAGGCCGTGATGGAACCTACCCAACCCATCAGTAAGTAAGCCTATTCCATAGTTAGAAACCAAAAGCAATAGGCTATCCGTTGGATGATAACTCTAACAAGTAAAAGTTATCATAATAAAGATAAGAGATATAAATATCGAGGAAAATAAGATACCAAAACACACCTAAGACCTGGCATCAATCAGTATTCGAGCTTCTAATACACAAAATAATAATACAAAGCTTCTTTAAAATACATATAACAGCACATGCTATCTCTGAATACAAAATAAAGATAAGTCCAAATATAATCGGATAGAATTCAACAACTCCGGATGCCAAGAGCTCACTATAATCTCTAAAATCCTCAACCTGCTCTTTATGAAAGGAAACCAAAAGTGCGGACTCACACTACGATCTGCAGGGGGGAAGAAGTGTAGCATGAGTACCAAACAAATAGAACTCAATAGGCATAGAACAATTGAACTCCATAGATAAAGTAAGTATAAACAATATGAAAATAAGACAGGTATATAACACAAGTAATGGAATAATAGCCAAGATAACACCAAATCAAATATATAAAATGATGAGGAGTAGAGAAAAAGTGTACCTGGGAGAATCAGATCTACTATCTACTAGCATGAAGGAAAAGCTAAAGACAAAATAATTCTCCCAAAACTTGGAGTCATGAGTACAAGAGCATCTAAAATAGTACTAAAGGATAAATACAACTAGCTCTAAGGAAAAATACAAGGCTATCTCATAATATTCAATACAAAGTCAAAATAAATGAAGTAATAAAGGTAATCCCATGGATCTACGGTGACTCGAAGTTTGAGCCTTACCAGTAAGATATGGATGGATGTAGAAAATGCTCAATAAGAATAAGTCAACTACTCTGTGCGAGTCCCTGTGCTCGATCTATAGGGAGGTAAAAAAGTAGGGATGAGCATACCGAGATGTACCCAGTAGGTTCAACTAATTAGGTAAGAGAAATTGAATTAGTATGTAATAACAAAGAATCCTGTCACCTACATCAAGGGTTAGTATATGATATTAATAGTAATAAGTATTGATTTTGAACCAAATCAATGATGTAATACAATGCTAAGCATAAATACAATGGTGTCACAGGCCATATATGAAGTGAAATATCAATTGTTGCAGGGCCACATACACATCTATCGAGAGAAGCTACAAGATAGAACTCGAGGACATCGTGGGTCATGTACAAGTAATCACGATTGTCACAGGGTTGAGATACACATTTGTCGAGTTGAGATACAAGATAGAACCTAAGGGTTGATCAATCCATGTACTGAATTATCTCAAGACGTCGCCAGACCTGAAGATAAAATACCACAAAGTGTCACAGGCCTCAAGGGGAAGTGTCTCGAGAAGTCGCAGACCCAAAGTAAAGTAGATATAATATAAAGTATGTGCATGTAAATGCCACAATATAATTATAAAATGTGCATGCCAATGTCATAATATAAGATATATGCATACAAATGCAACAATGGAGTATAAGATTTGTGTGTACCAATGCAACTAGTCAATATAAGATATGTGCATACCAATGCAACAATGGAGTATAAGATCTGTACATACCAATACAACTAGTCAATATAAGATATGTGCACACCAACGCAACAATAGAGTATAGGATCTGGGCATACCAATGCAACTAGTCAATATAAAATATGTGCATACCAATGCAATAATGACGTATAAGATATGTCCATACCAATGTAACAGTAGAGTAAGATATATGCATAACAATGTAACAATAGAGTAAGATATGAGCATACTAATACAACAGTAGAGTAAGATAGGAGATGGCTCATAAGAAATGATAAAAAGAGACAATGGTCATAACATCACAAGGCTAGATCAAGACCATCAACTAAAGCCACAAGTAAGTCAGTAAGCTATTTTAACATCTCTTCCTCATCAATGATCAATTTCAAACAAATCTAGACTCCGCAAGTCACAAATTATGTTTTTAATCCCATAATAAGTCATGAATGACACCAAGTTTCCAAAATTCCTCTTCAAGGGTGTAGCAAGTCCTACATTATCATAGTAATGACCAAAGTGTTTCATATTATAGGTATTAGGATCAATTCAAAGGTATCCCAAGTCTCATAATATCATAATAATGTCTCAAATGCCTCAAATCTTAAGATTTCAAATCAATGTATCAATATAGTCACAATCATCTTAGCATTCAGCTTAACCAAGTTAACATATCCATCACAATTCTAACATATCAAGTCATTTACTCATGAGTCAATCTACATCTTCCATTATCACATAACATACTCAATGGCTTAAATCCAGTCCCAAAAAGGTTAGTCGAACTTACCTCAATTCTGAAATTGCACTCGCATAAGCTTTCAATCAACTCAAGCATCCAAATAATCTATAGACCGCTCAACAACTATCAAAATCAGATACTACTCATCGAGATGAGCATTTTGATACCCATATTGGCATGGTTTAGGCTTAGGGACAAAATGGTCAAAATTAGGGCTAAAAATTCAAAATTTCCAAATCTGAAAATTGACTTTAAAATCACGTTCTACACGATAAATAGAGTTTGTGAGTGAAAATCCTACTAAAAATGAGTTCAAAACGTAGGAGAATCACCATTTAAAGTTTTAAAATCAAACACCAAAAATCCCCAATTTTGGACATTTAAATCATGAATTTTAGGACAACATCGAGATAAAACTTATGAAAAATGATTAATTTAATGTTAAAAACACTTACCTAATAAAAATCTTCGAAAACCTTTCTTCAAAATCACCTAATAAAGCTTGGTAGTTCTAAAATGGGCTAAAAATGGTGTCCCATGAATTTTTATAACTGCCCAGTGAAATGCTCTCCGCAGACATAGGTGAAGAACCAGGTCCACCTCTGCGATTACAGACCTCTGAGAAAATACACCGAGAGGAACCAAGTTCACTTCCATGAACGCAAACCCCTAAGAGAAAACACTGAGAGGAACCAGGTTCACTTCCGCGAACGCAGTGTAAAAAGGGGTTGCACTAGAAGCTATGCACCAGCAAAATCAGCCAATATTAAAAACTCGAAAGTAGCATTCAAAACACATTCAAAATAAGAATTTCACAAACCAAACATGTATTCATACCAGAAACAGTTATTCGGACTCAACAGAATCCTCAAAAATTGATTCCAAGGCTTCAATGACACCTTTGCCAATGCAAGTCAATTAAACTAATTTAAAACTCAAAATACCAAAACTATCCTCGACAACTCTGAAAAATATTACGAGACCATTTTTAGCGTTAGTTTTATCGTTTGGAACTACTGGAACTGTCAGTATTCTGATACGAGCTTTCGAAGTACGAATGTTGACCAAAGTCAAACTTTGATTCCAGAAATGACTAAATCACAACTTTGGGCTTAAAAGTCTGATTTTAACTCCAAATTCACTTCAACAACTTCCTTTAGTTCAATTTCAACATTTCAGAACTAATGGAATTGATGGATCCCTGATCTAGTCTCCAAAACTTAGAATGACACAAAAATCAACTTTTTCATTAACTTAAGCCTCAAAAATGTCAAAATTCACATTTTCAACTTTTAAAACTCAGAATTCCAGTTCCAACCATCCAAATAGTTCAAAATAGGCTCAAAGCAACTTACAAAGGGTAAAATAGTAATTTTCAAAGTAAATGCCAAAAATGACCAACCAGGTCATTACATCATTCACCACTAAAAAGAATGTTTGTCCTCGAACATAAGGAAAAGAGAAGTACCTGAAGCATAAAAAGGGATGGGATATCTGACCCGTATGTTAGACTCCAACTCCCAAGTAGCCTCATCGAAAGAACAGTAGCACCACTGAACCTTCATAGAAGGTATGTCTTTGGGTCTCAATCTCAGGACCTGCCTGTCCAATATAGGTATAGGCTACTCAATATAGGAAAAATCTGAACCCAACTCAACTGAGTCATATGAAATCATAAGGGACTCATCAGGAATGTATCGACAGAGCATAGAAGCATGACAAAAAGGATTTACTAATGATAATCTCGGTGGTAATGCCAACTCATAGGCAACCTCACCAACTCTCCTCAAAAGGGCCAATGAATCTAACACTAAGCTTGCCTCTCTTTCTAAATCTCATCACACCCTTCATGGATGAAACCTTTAGCCAAACACTGTCACCAACAGAGAATTCAAGAGATCTAACCCTCCAATTAGCATAGCTCTTCTGGCAACTCTATGCTGTTAAAAGTCTACTATGAATCAAACGGACACAGTCCATGGCATGCTGAAGCAAATCACCACCCAACACCTCGGCAAGGCCTGAATTAAACCATCCAATAGGTGATTTACATCTCCGACCATACAAGGCCTCAAATGGTGCCACCTAGATGCTGGAATGATAAATCATTTTATATGCAAACTCTGCCAATGATAGGTATTGGTCCCATCGGGCTCCAAAATCAATAACACAAGTTTGTCCTCCAACACCTGAATGGTGCGTTCAAACTGACCATCTGTCTGGGGGTGGAAAGTTTAACTCAAATCCACTCTAGTACCTAAACCATGCTGAAGAACCTACCAAAAATGAAAATTAAACAAAGATCCTCTGTCTGAAACTACCGTTACTGGCACACCATGCAATCTGACAATGTCATGGATATACAATCCAGACAACTACTATGCATTGTAGTTAGTCTTCACCAGTATGAAGTGTGTTGACTTTGTCAAATGATCAACGATCACTCAAACTAAATCAAACTTTCCCAAGTCCATGGGAAAACCTATGACAAAGTCCATAGTCACTCTCTCCCACTTCCATTCAGGAATGGGCACCCTTTGCATCAATCTTTCGGGCTTTTAATGGTTATACTTCACCGATTGGCAATTCAAACACTTGGCCACAAATTCAACTATGTATCTCCTTATGCCAGACCATAAATAATATTGTTTAAGTTCATGATACATCTTATCTACACGTAGATGGATGGAATATCTAGCACAACGGGCTTCTTTTAATATCAATCTCACCCAATCCCTGACTTTAGGCATACAAACTCTACCATTAACCCTTAGAACACAACCAGAATCAATAGTAGCCACCTTGGCTTCACCTCTCAACACTTTATCATGAATTATGCATAATTTGGGGTCCTCAAATTGGTGAGCACATATCTGATCAAGCAAAGAAGATCTAGCCTAAAACAAATGCCATAATACTTTAAGGAGGACAAACATCCAAACGGACCATCAGCCTAGCAAGTGACTGAACCTCTAAGGCTAGGGGGCCTTTCCTCAGCCCTCAAGAATGTCAACTTCCCATATTAATAGCTTTTCGGCACAAAGCATCTGCCACAACATTGGCATTCCCAGGGTGGTATAAAATAGAGATATCATAGTCCTTAAGAACCTCCAACCACCTATACTATCTCATATTCAAATTAGGCTGAGAGAAGATATATTTGAGACTCTGGTGATCGGTGAAGATCTCAAAATGCACCCTATAAAGATAATTTCTACACAACTTTAACATAAAAACAATCGCAGCCAACTCTAAATCATGGGTAGGGTAGTTTCTCTCATGTACCTTCAGTTGTTTAGAACCATAAACTATCACTTTTCCTCTTTGCATTAATACACCACAAAAACCCACACCAGAAGCATTACAAAATACCATAAAAGGCACTCCCTCCTAGGGTAAAGCAAGTATCAGTGTTGAGGTCATCAAATCCTTGAACTTTTAAAAGATCACCTCGCATTCCTCAAACCACTGAAATGTCACTTGACCATCAAAAAACATGTGACATTTCAGTGGTTTGAGGAATGCGATGTGAGCTTTTAAAAGTTCAAGGATTTGATGACCTCAATGGGGCTACTATAGAAGAGAATCCCTAAGCAAAAACGCTGATAATACCACACTAAACCAACGAAACTTTGATACTCAATTAGAGATTTAGGCCTAACCCACTCATGCACAACTGCCACATTGGTCAGATCAACCATAATACCTTTTTTTGACACTACATGCCCAACAAAGGCAATAGACTCAAGCCAAAACTCACACTTTGAGAACTTGGCATATAACTTCTTTTCTCTCAATCTCTGAAGTACAATCCTCAAGTGCTGAACATAATCGGCCTCGCTCCTAGAGTAAACCAAGATATTATCTATAAACACAATCGCAAAGATATTTAGATAGGGCTTGAACACTCTGTTCATTAATTCCATAAAAGCAGTTGGGGCATTCGCCAACCCAAAAGGCATCACCACAAACTCATAATGCCCATAGCGGGTCCTGAAAGTTATCTTCGGGATATCAGACTCCCAAACTCTCAACTAATGATAGCCAGACCTCAAATCAATCTTAGAGAATATTGAGGAACCCTACAACTGGAAAAAAGAGCATCAATGTGAGAAAAGGGATATTTATTCTTGATGGTCACTTTGTTCAACTGGAAGTAGTCAATACACATATGCATAGTGCCATCTTTCTTCTTTACAAACAATATAGGATCACCTCAAGGAGATACACTCAGACGAATGGACTCTTTCTTAAACAAATCATCTAATTGGTCCTCTTAATTGGAGCCATCCAATAGGGGGCAATAGAAATTGGCTTGGTGACCAGCTCCATATCAATAGCAAAGTCTATATCACAATCCATAGGAACACCAGGTACATCAGTTGGGAACACATCCATGAGCTCTCTAGCAACTCTATTGGTCTCCAATGATGAGGACTCTTGAGAAACAACCCAAATATGAGCTAAATATGACAAGAAACCATATCCATCAACCGACAGACATACATATAACAGATAACTCCATTAGGATAGAAGCTAGGTGCATTAGTCCACACCAACTGAGGTAACTTTGGGAATGATAAAGTCATTGTCTTCACATGGAAATCAAGAACACACATAATAAGGTGATAACTAATCCATACCCAATATCACATCAAAGTCCACCATATCTAACAATATCAAGTCAACAATAGTATCTCTCCCCATAAAGGTCACAACACAGCCCAGTAGACCCGATTCACCACTAAATATTTACCTATTAAGGTGGAAACACTAATAGACTCAGCTAGTGGCTTACACATAATATCAATATCCAAAGAAAAATAAGATGGCACATATGAATAAGTAGAGCCTAGACCTGTCAATACTATCTGTGGTTGGAAAAGCTGCCTAAATTGCCCGAGACTGATGGCCCTACCTTTGAAACTCTCGATCCTATCGTGGGTAACCACCAAACTCTCCATGTTGACGGAACCTCTTCCTGCCACCTTGTCTGCTATGTCGAATGCACTTTATCATACGAGCATGATCAACTACACTCTGAAATATGCCACTAGCTAGAACCAATGAAGTTGTATCCTCTTGAAGATACCCTGTCAACCCCTTGGCAAAGTGCAGATTCTCTCAAACTCAATAGGGATGTTGGACAAGGCATATTTGGACAATGTATGAAATTTGTCCTCATAGTCTGACACTATCATAAAACCCCACTAGAGTCTATCAAACTCATCACGGGGTAGCTATCCCGATGGTTGTATGGCATAAACCTCTCCATGAATATTGTTGTGAACTAATCCCATATCATAATTGGTGATCTAATAGGTCAACAAGCCACAACTGACCTTCACCACTCCTTGGCGAGGTCAGTAAATTGATAAGTGGTATAAGCAACTCCATGTGACTCAAGAATGGCCAAAATACATAATTAGTAGTAGCATTCCAATAATAAATCATAGGCCCCATCACCGGGCACACCATCAAATATGGGAGGACCTAACCGAACAAACCTCTCAAATTATTTTGCTCGGTAGTAGACATAAGAAGGCTAGTAGAAGGTGGTGGCACCTCAAATCTAGCCAATACATATAGAAATAGCTCTTGAATTGATATTATGGCTTTTAGGGCTAATGGAGTAGATTAGATACAATCAAAATAGTTGATATGAAGAACACACAAATTAAAAGCAAGACATGAAAGTTTTTCCAAAAAACTATCCCGTAGCCTACGGACATCTACATACCAATCTGCGAGACTCTACTAGGTACTCTGCTCTTGACTCTCGAGCCCAACGAACCTAGAGCTCAGATACAAAACTTGTCATGACCCAAAATGGATCACAACTAAAGAAATATAAATCAAGAAGAAACAAACTCAAAGAAATAATAATTCTCCCAAAATCTGGAGTCATGAGTACAAGAGCATCTAAAATAGTACTAAAGGATAAATTCAATTATCTCAAAGGAAAAATATAAGGTTGTCTCATGACATCTAATACAAAGTCAAAAGAAATGAAATAATAAAGATAACCCTAAGGATTCATGATGACTCGAAGTTTGAGCCTCACCGGTAATATTTGGATGGATGTAGAAAATGCTCAATAAGAATGAGTCAATCACTCTATGTGAGTCCCTATGCTCGATCTGCAGGGAGGTAACAAAGTAGAGATGAGTGCACCGACACGTACCCAGTAGGTTCCATTGACTAGGTAAGAGAAATTAAAGCAGTATAAAATAATGAAAAATCATATCAGCTGTATCAAGGGTTAATACCCAATACAATATGATCATGAATAGTAATAAGTATAGATTGTGAACAAAATTGATGATATAATGCACCGGTAAGCATAAATGCAATGGTGTCGCAGGCCATATATAAAGTAAACTATTAATTGTCACATGTTCGATGTATACATCTATCAACATGAAACTACAAGATAGAACCCGGTGATGTCATAGGTCAAGTACATGTAATCACAACTGTCATAGGGTTGGGGTACATATCTGTCGAGCTGAGCTACAAGTCAGGACCTAAGGGTTGATCAAGCCATACTAAATTATCTCAAGACGTCACAAGCCTTAAGATAAAATACTTCAGACCATCGCAGGCCTCAAGGGGAAGTGTCTTGAGGCATCGCGGGCCGCAAGTAAAGTAGATATAATATAAAGTATGTGAATGCCAATGCCATAATATATAATTATGATATGTGCATATCAATGCCATAATATAAGATATGTGCATACCAACACAACAATGGAGTATAAGATCTGTGTATACTAATGCAACTAGTCAATATAAGATATGTGCATACCAATGCAACAGTGGAGTATAGGATGTGTGCATACTAATGCAACTAGTCAACATAAGATATATGCATACCAATGCAATAATGGAGTATAGGCTTTGTGCATACCAATGCAACTAGTCAATATAAGATATGTGCATACCATCACAACAATAAAGTATAAGATTTGTGTATACCAATGCAATAGTAGAGTAAGATATGTGCATACCAATGCAATAATAGAGTAAGATATGTGCATACCAATGAAACAGTGGAGTAAAATAGGAGATGGCTAATAAGAATGATAAATAGGGACAACAGTCATAACATCACAAGGCTAGATCAAGACCATCAACTAAAGTCACAAGTACATCAATAAGCCAGATTAACATCGCTTCCTTACCAATGATCAATTTCCGATGAATCTAGACTCCTCAAGTTATAAAATATGCTTTCAATCCCATAATAAGTCATGAATGACACCAAGTTTCTACAATTACCCTTCAAGGGTATAACAAGTCCTATATTATCATGGTAATGACCAAAGTGGGTCTTATATCAAGAATTAGACTCATTTCAAAGGTATCCTAGGTCTCATAATCTCATAATAATGTCCCAAATGCCTCAAATCTTAAGATTTCAACTCAATGTATCAATATGGTCGCAATCTACTCAACATTCAGCATAACTGGGTTAACATATCCATCACAATTCTAACATATCAAGTCATTTACTCATGATTCAATGTACATCTTCAATTACCACATAACATACTCAATAACTCAAATCCAACCCCAAAAAGGTTAGCCAAACCTACCTCAATACCATAACTACACTCAAAAAAGCTTTATATCAACTCAAGCCTCCAAAAGACCTACGAATCGCTCAACAACTATCAAAATCAGATACTAATCATCAAGAGGAGCATTTTGATACTCATATTGGCATTGTTTAGGCTTATGGGCAAAATTGTCAAAATTAGGGTTAAAAATTTAAAATTTCCAAATCTAGAAATTGACTTTAAAATCAGGTTTTACACAAAAAATGGAGTCCGTGGGTGAAAATCCCACTAAAATTGAGTTCAAAACAAAGGAGAATCACCATTTAAAGTTGTAAAATCAAACACCAAAAATCCCCAATTTTTGACATTTAAATCATGAATTTTAGGACAAAATCGAGATAACACTTATGAAAAATGATTAATATAATGTTAAAAACACTTACCCAACAAAAATCTTTGAAAACCTTTCTTCAAAATCGCCTAAAAAATTATAGAAGTTCGAAAATGGGTTAAAAATTGTGTCCCTCGGGTTTTTATTACTGCACAGTGAAATGCTCTCTGCGGATGCAGGTGGAGAACCAGGTCCATCTACGCTAATGCAGATCCCTAAGCGCAAACGCAGAGAGGAACCAGGTTCATTTCCATGAATGCAGAACCCTGAGAGCAAATGCAGAGAGGAACCAGGTTCACTTCCGCGAACGCAGAGAGTAAAAAAGGACTACACCAAAAGCTATGCACCAACAAAATCAGCCAACATTAAAAACTCGAAAGTAGCATTTGAAACTCACCCAAAATCAAAATTTCACAAACCAAACATATATCCATAACACAAATAGTGATCCGAACTTAGCGAAATCTTGAAAAATCAATTCCAAGGCTTCCACGACACCATTACCAATGCAAGTCGATTAAACTAATTTAAAACTCAAAATACCCAAACTACCCTCAGTAACTCTGAAAATATTATGAGACCATTTTTAGCGTTAGTTTCACTATCTGGAAGCAGACCATATGCACTCCAAAACCACTCCATGATAGTTATCTATGCTCAAACCACTTCCAATTGATGTTGCACTATCGTATTATTGATCTACATGTCAATACGAGTAATTTAATGTCAAGAAAATGATTTTTTTAGTTGAACCTAGAACCGGGTAAAAATAAGATTGTGAGATCTTGACATTAAAATGAACTCAAAAACTATGCCACGGTACCTATCTATGCTCGAAACATCCCCAATTGACGCTGCACTATAATATTATTGATCTACATGTTAATACGAGCATTTTAATGGCAAAAAAATAATTTTTTAGTCGAACCTAAATTTGAGTCAAAAACAAAATTGTGAGATCCACGTTAGGAATCCTGAAATTAACTCCATAAAAAAATTACAAATATGATAAAAAATTTGTATCCCAAAATGAAGCACAATTTAAGGCTCAGAACCGAAGAAGCCAAATCATGCAATAAAATTAATTATGGGGAAATTCAAGAAAAGGAACAACAACTGTAACATCAAATTTACCTCTAACAAAGCACCCAACGCACTTTCCATTTACACCACTGAAGCTCACAATTTAGACTCTTGAATTGCTGAAATTGGACTTGTAATGGCCATGAAATCACTTTCCAAAAATTTCCATAATCTAGTCCAAAAATGGTACAGACAACTGATAAATTTATCAGAAACATAGTCTCTACTGCACTTTCTGAACACACCATAATATTCTCCCTAAAAAATCGCTCAAGATCCTAACGAATTACCAAAATTGAACTCAAAATAAAGGAGAAAACAAATCCCAAAATATTCAAAAATTAAGCTCAATGTACATAGCAGCAGGTATAAATTAGATTTTACCTTGAACGAAGCTCCCAAAGCAGTATTCAAGCTTACCTATGCTTTCCCGCGAAAATCCTTAAATTTAGGCCTTTGAAACACTCAATTTAAGCTCAAATTGAAAAAATTATTACTTTCTAAAGATGGAATCAACTTTTAACTGTGAATAAATAGGTATATTTATAGGCCACTAAAAGACCTCTGCGAAAGTAGCCAATAGTGGCCTTCGAATGCAGAGCGTTGAGTCACTGAACCTCTGTCAATGCAGAGCCTAGGCCACGAACATAGAAGGTCAGGACAATAGACCTCCAAGAATGCAGCCTAGCTCCCACAAATACGAAGCACAACAGAGGGTGACCTTCGTGAACGCAAAGCCTAAGTCCGGCGAATGCAGAGTACAAAATACTCACGCACCAAATTTCAACTCAAATGTTGATATTCACCAAGTTTAAATTCCTGATGGGATGCTTGGGGTTCATCAGAAACCTAACACGCACAAATGGACTATGGTAACCCATAAAATTTGACATTTCGAACTAAATAGCGCATTCAAAATTTTCATACGATGTCATTATGGCTGAATGTGAATCCCACTCCAAAGGTTATTTTTTTAATCAAATTCCACCGAGGGGCTTGGAATGAGGTCTAAAGCCTCAGGAGATGAAGAAAAGATCATTCTAGATTAAACTCGATATTCTATAGCTAACTAGGCTATCAAAATTCTCATCTTTCCAAGAATGTTGATCAAATTCAACTCTGGGCCAAATTTCAACAGTCAAGATGCTAAAAGGTATAAATTCACCCCAAAAGCCTTGGTACTCAAGCCAATCATGCTTCTAGCCTAATGTGACTATTTTTGAGCTAGTGGAACTATCAGAGTTCTATTCTGAGTCTGTCTTCCTAAAGTTTTCACCAAAGTCAGTCGTTCAAACTCCAAGAACTCTAAAACATGAAAATGGGCACAAAACCTGAAAGAATCACTAAGAAACTAAACTGTCAATGCTAGGAAGTCATAAATAACTGTGGGTAGCCATGGGGAATCTCTAAACGCTTAAAAGAATGAGGAGTGAAGAAAATAACCTGGAGGGTCATTACACATTCATCCTCGAATGAGATAAAATCTAGCTTGAGTTGAGTAAAATGGATACCAACAACCAAAATGAATGGAATAATGCAATTTAAACATCAATTTCATGAAATTTCAAGCTTATGTATAAAATATCATTCAAAATTAGTTTCATGAGTATGAATGCACATATTATGACATTAAAAAGCTGAAATATAGGAATTTGGAGGATTTGAGCAAGAAGAACTTAATACCTAAGGCTTGAGTAGAAGGAAAGAGATATGAATATCATTTCATCATATCTTCTTCCTCTTTCCATGTAGAACTTTCAACTTGTTGGTTCCTTCATAACACTTTAAAGATCCAATTTCCTCATTTGTCAACCTATTAACTTATTGGTCCAAAACTTCAATCGAAACCTCTTCAAAAAATAATTCCCTCAACATCCACGTCCTCTAAAGTTAAAATGGAACATAGATCACCAACAAATTTCCTCAACATGGACACATGAAACACCAGTTGAACCATAGCTATCTCTATTGGCAATTCTAACTCATATGCCACTTTGCTAATCCATTTCAAAATATTATAAGGTTCCACATACCTAGGACTCAATTTCTCTTTTTCACCAAAATGCATTACACCTTTCATAGGTGAAACATTTAAATGGACCTAGTTATCCACCTCAACCTCAAGATCTACCTTCTTATCATCTGAATATAACTTTTGATGACTTTGAGCACCCTTCAACCTCTCCCTTATGAGTGTCACCTTCTCTATTGCATCAAGTACCAAGTCAGGACCAATCAATGCAAATCAATCCAATGGAGACCTACATCTTCTCTCATATAAAGCTTCAAATAGGGTTATTTCAACACTAGCATGATAACTTTTATTATCTGTAAATTCAATAAATGGTATGCAATCATCCTAATTACCCTTGAACTTCAATACACAAGCTCTCAACATGGTTTTCAACATTTGAGTTGTTCTCTTGACTTTCCCATTGATTTGAGGATGAAAAGTGATGTTTAACTTTACTTTGGTACTAGGACCCCTTTAAAATGACTTTCAAAATGACAAGTAAACTAAGTAGCACGATCCAATATGCTGGATAATGGAACACCATGCAATCTCACAAACTCTTGGATGTAAAATTTGATAAAATCCTCAGCACTACAAGAAGTCTTGACTAGTAAAAAAAATGGGTTGATTAGTTATCTTATCTACAATCACCCAAAATGAGTCATGTTGCTTCCGGGTATGAGGCGAACCCGTTATAAAGTCCACATTCACATCTTTCTACTTTCAAATAAGTATTTCAATGTCTTGGTGTAAACCACCTAACCTTTGGTGTTCAACTTTCACTTATTAGCAAGTTAGAAACTCTGCCACTAGGCTAACTATGTCCTTGTTCATACCATTCTACTAATACACTTTTCTTAGTTCTTTATGTATTTTAGTGGATCCTAGATTGATAGAACATTAGAATTATGGAATTTAATCTATATCATGTCTCTTAGGCTATAAGCATTTGCTACACACAATTAGCCTTATGTAACAACCTGAAAATTTTTGAAATCAACTTATGGTTAGAATTCTATGATGTAATACAAGCCATGGTTGAGTTTTTGTAGCCACGGGTTGAGTTTAAGTGGCCGATGCAAATTTTGCTAGTGAGTGGCCTAGAGGGACAATTTCGGCAGCGTATTTCAAATAGTCATAACTTTTTATGTGGGATGAACCATATGAGATACCATATATAAAATTAAATTTCTTTGAGTTAGCTTTGTAACCCAAGTGGTTTCACTCAATTTAGAGTTCGGATGAGGGTGATATGGCCTAACCAGTGAGACTGGCTGAAATCTGAAAGCCATTGGAGATAGGCTCAGAAAAGTGGCCAAGGACAGGAACACGGACCGTGAAACTTTTTACGGTCTATCTAGGGTGTCGTGGGATGTCACAGTGAGCTTGGGGTGGCCTTCAACCACCCCTAAGCAAAGTAAAAGTCAACGGAACCTTGGACGGTCCGTTTGACACTAAACGGCTCGTGTACTGCCTCGTGGAGTGAGGCAATAGCTTGGCCAAGCCAAGGCTGAAAATTTTAAGGCTAAGGGTGGTTCGACGGTGCCTTTCACATACATTCACACCTTGAACGGACAGTTAAGTGGTTCGTGAAGTGTAACAGAAAGTCCTCCGAGAGTTCGCGTGGAAGAAATGGCTATGTGAGGTTGGATGGCAGGGTTGACGGCTCGTGCACAGGTAAACAGCACTATAGCTGCCATTTAGGCACTGTGTATAGTTAAAAGTTCCATTTTATTAATGGTAATTTCATGATTTAATATTTCCTTAAGCCCTTTTTGGTCCCCTAAGGTCTCCTAAACCCCTAAAACATTCCCCAAACCCTTATTCATCCATTCAAACTCTCCTA
>JBCEWC010000617.1:0-52647 GCA_038996855.1 Solanum aculeatissimum | reverse complement strand
GGATCGACCCCAACTCTAGTTGGGTTCTATATTTGGTCAACGACCGCTTTGCATCTTAATTGAGGTGTGAATTTGGGTGTATCAAGGCTCCTACAGACCTTTCTTGTGTTGAAATATAAAGTATCAATGACCTTTTAGGTATAAAAGCTACTAAGACTAGAGGTTTTGCTAGATATGTTGTGATACTTTCAAATGCTTTGAAACGATTGATACCACTTAAAAATAATACCTTTTTTCATGAGATGTCTAAATGGTTGGCATCTTCCAGCTAGATTTGATATGAACCTCCCCAAGTAAGCTAACTTTCCTTGAAGAATTTTTAACTCATGAATGTTTCGAGACTTGTGCATCTTCGAAAATCATCACCTTTGCCATGGTCAATCTGAATTCCTCAATGTCGCATAGCGAAACCAAGAAACTTTCCAAAAGTAACCCCAAAGGAATATTTTAATGAATTTATCCTCAGTTAATATCTTTGAAGTAACTCAAATACCATTCTCAAGTCTTTTAAATAGTCACTCCTCTTTTTTGACTTCACCACTAAGTCATCAACATAGAATTTGATATTTTTATGGAGTAATTTATCAAATATTATTTTCATATCCCTTTAATATGTGGTACCAACATTCTTTAAACCAAATGGAATCACCTTGTAGCAATAAATACCTTTAGGTGTGTGAAATATTATGAGTTCTTCAACCCTTTTGGTGATATGCAAATTTGGTTAAAGCCAGAAGAACCATTCATGAATGACATTGCCTCATAACAGTGGTAGCATCAATCATTAGCTATGGAATGGGCAACGAGAATTCATCTTTAGGACATGCATTATTGAGATCTCTAAAGTCGACAAAAACTCAAATTTGGACTTTATTCTTTTTCATGGGAACAGTACTTAAAATCCATGTAGGGTATTTAACTTCATGAGTAAAGTCTACCTCAATCAGTTTATTAACTTCTTTCTTAATCAATGGAACCAAGTCTGGCCTAAAATGTCTTTGATCCTGCTTGATAGGGAAAGTGCTATATTTGACTACCAACTGATGAACCACTATTTTGGGATTTAAACCAGACATTTTCTTATAAGTCCAAGCAAATAAATTCCTATATTCTTTGAGTATATTCATATATGTTATTTCTTCATCAACTTCTAGAAATGAATTCGAGTAAGTTGGCCTTGGGTCTTCATTAGTGCCAAGGTTGACTTTCTTTAAGGAATCTGTCGTGGTTTTTACTCCTTTTTCAAATTCTGGTGAAGTATCTCCATCATCCTTTTTTTCTTGTAGGTCATTATCATTGATAGATATATGATAGCACCAAATAATACCTCCCAACTCTTCATCAATTTTTAGTTGACATACGACATCATTCTCAATCTGAGTTGTAACATTATATGAGAAGCCTACACTTTCTTCATCTTCCTCGTGCTCTTTGGTGTAGACCACAGTGTGAGCATTCACCCTTTAGTACCTCTTTACATGAAATTATGAGTTTCACTCATTTCTTCATCCTAAAAGGAATTATACTTTTGAAATCCATTTGGATCATAGGTGAAACAACTCTTAAGTAACTTCTCCAATACTTGCTATCCTTTTTCTTCTTCAGCGGACCTAACCTTTCTAATATAGAAGTTCTTGCAGCAGGTGTTCCTAGTTGATCAAGGACAAAAAACCTTTTAATAGAAGAAGCACACTCATCTGCTATAGTGATGTAGTTATTGCTTTTCATTCTTATGGAAATGCAAATTGTTGGTGGTTGGCTATATAGCCTAAGACTTCACGTGCTTGCCTGGTTGTGTCATCTAATAGGAGTTTTCTTAGCCTAGATGGCTCATTAGGATTGTATCCAGCCTTTGCATATAACTTGTAAACATTTACATCAAATATGAACTACTTGGCAAGATAGTCTCTGTAGGTCCCATCATTGTTATATGTCTCTACCAAGTGCATAACATATTGCTTGGATTTCCTTTTCCCTCGAACTATTGGAATTTGGGAGGTTGATAACCAATAGGCATTTTGAGGTTATTAATCCTTGAAGTGTAAGGCTTGGAATAAAGGGGGGAAGACTTGATGGAGACCTCATGCTTATCCTTGATTGTCCCTTTAACGAAATTCTTCAATCGATCAAGTAGGATCATTCCTTTAGAAGAACCTGACATCTCATTGATAGGTGGTGCTTGCTTAATAGAATTTTTAATTTTTTGAACTTCAATTCCCTTTCCAAGAACATGGTTGGATTCTCCATCTAGTAATCCATCCATCCTATCCATCAACTTGTCGATGTGAGATTCTTCACTTTGCACATGCTTGTCAATCCTTCAATCATCTTTTCCAAATTAGTAAATTGCTCCTCCATGGATGAAGCATCTTTACTTGCATGACCATTGGTGATGTCAGGAGTAGCATGAGCTTTTGTGTAAGTCAATCTTCAAAGGTCTCACATCACCTAAGTCTTTCTTTGCAATGGAGTTCTTGGAGCCAGGAAGCTCAAGTGAAGCTAAAGTACTTTAGATCTTTTTGGTAATATTACTTTCTACATTCGAAGCATTTATGAAGGATTTTGCTCCTTTCGGAGTTGAAGAACAAAATATAATTAATGTGGATGACACTTGAAGTGTTTTTTGTCCTAGCATTGTGGTGTTGCTCCTCGTAACAACTCCAAAACTTCCAAAGCTAACACCAAGAATTCCCTCTACATCAGTAAAGAACTTGGAGTTAGCAACCTTAAAAACAGTTGATTAGGAGTTGATCTTCTTGGAAGCCATTTGAATATTCTTTGATACTTGAAAAGTTGAGATGAGAGTTAGAGATTGTCCCACCGGGCATGCTAGAATTTGTAGACGTTAAAATTCGTGTTGAGAAAATAATAATCAAGTAAAAAAATCACAACAATTGTAGTATTTGATTTCAAGTATGTGAGTGTTACAATCTCTATAAATCCTTAGATTCACCTTTTCAAGTGAAAATTCAAGGGCTCTTGAGCTTGATTTTGAAATTGAAATTTATTCTTGAACTTTGAATTTGTTCTTGAGGTTGATCTTCAGATTGATATTGAATTCAAGATCTTTTAAACTTGTTCTTGAACTTAAATGCTTGAGTGTTTGAATTTTTGAACTTGTAGAGAAATTTACGACATTTTATTCATGAGCTCTCTCTAGTTTTTGTTAGAATTCTTGATGTTCCTTTGAATTATGAAAACCCCTATTTATAGTTGCATAATAAATGATTTATAATAGGAAAGACTTCCTTTTAGGCAATCAAATTTAAGTGACATGACATATTGAGCCTTAATAAAGTGAGCTTGTCATTTTGATACATGACATGATCCTATTGACTTTTTTATTTGACTTGACATGCCCACATTATTCGACACGTGAAACCAAAATGGGCCTCTAGGATAAAGTGATATAGGACTTTTTAAATTGGGCTCACCTATTGTAGCCCAAATCAATTAACTTAGACTTTAATTAAATTCATATTTATTAGACTTAAATAATTAATCCAATTATGTTAATCCATGAAAATTACTTGGACAAATACATTCATGAATTTTGAATCATTTTAAAATTTATATTTAATAAATTTTAAATGATTACAAGGAGCTACAAGCTCAATAAGAAAATTGAGTTTCTTAGTAACATCCAGTCGAGAAAAGATGACTATGGTTGATATGGTTAAAGGGAATCGTTCACAAAAACAAGGTACTCCACTATATTATTTCCCCCTAGTGCTGTGGAATGATTAAAAGGTCAGTATGATAAACTTGAAGGAGATCAAATCACAGCTAGACAAGTAGAAAATGATATTAATAGGGTATGCCATTGGAGGTAACCCTCAATTCAAAGAGATGTTGATATTTGTCTATAGGGTATGGAATTTTGTGTCGATGCTACATGTTTATCTCCATGATGAAGGTTATTTCATATTCCAGTTTAAATTTGAATTAGATATATCAAAAGTTCTTGATGAGGGGTTATCCACATTTAATAACAGACCAACAATTTTGAAGCAATGGACTCTTGAGTTCAAATTAAGTGCTAAACTTGTGCAAAATATCCCACTATGGGTGGTGTTTCCAAATTTGCCTATTCAGTAATGGGCTCTTGAAAATTTGAGTCAAATTGCTAATTGTATTAGAAAGCCTATATGAAAACATAAGTTAACTGCTATTGGATATAGGATATCCTATGCGAGAATCCTTATTGAAGTCGATGTATTAGTACCTCTACCAGACTTAGTGATTATAGAGGATCCAATAGAAAACTTCAAGAAACAAAAAGTAGTATATTAATGGAGACCACTATATTGCCAAGACCACTGTCTCATTGGCTACCAGAAGGGTAACAGTAAGAAACAACCACCACAGAAACCGATAAAGAATAAGTCAGTTCTACAAGAGTGATAATCCAAACAGTTGACACAAGGCATCGAGAAGGAAATACCTCAATAGCAACATGAAATACCAAATAATAGCAACATGAAATACTAGGTAATTTGACATTTGAGAGAGAAAAAGATTTTGAGTGATTACAAGAGAAGAAACCATAATATGGAAAAAGAACGCTTGATGATATACCACCTGATGCAGTTACTAGCATGTAAGCTAAAGGGAAGGGTAAAGTGGTTGTGCAGGTTGGAAAAAGAGCATGTTTCCAAGAGCTAGCAGAGGATGTGGATATAACAGAAAAGCTGTTGAGGCAGAACCATCCTCTCATAATACACATGGACAAAACCTCTCTAAAAAAGGGAAAGAGGGACGAACAGGTAAAATCGCCCCATGATTATTTGTTTAGGGAATATAAGAGGGCTTAACCAACCTTTTAAGAAAAAGAAACTAAAATCTTTCTTATCAAAGAATAAAGTTTGATATACTGGGATGCATAGAAACTAAAGTTAATACTAATAGGGTTTTGGAAATAGAATGGGAAGTTGTTATTGACAACTCAGCTAGTAGAATATGGATGTGTTGGTGACGGACAATTGTGAGGATCACAATAATACATTTCAAAGCTCAATTGATACAATGTTTTGTTGAGGACAAGAATTCATAGTTTAAAAGTTATATATCATTTATCTATGGACTCAATACCATAATAAAAAGAAAACAATTGTGGAATGCACTAAGAATTGGGCATAATTCCATAAGTGATGCATGGGTGGCTTGTGATAGATGATTTTAAATCAATCTTAAAAGCCGATGACAAGATAGATGGGGCACCAATTCACCCTTCTAAAACATAGGAGTTTTAGGAATTCTTGAATGACATAAGGCTAGGGAAGATACCAAGGAAAGGATGCATGTATTCTTGGGGAAATAAAAGGGGAGTAATGAACAAAATTTATAACTTGATTGACTAGACTTTTGGTAATATAGAATGGTGTATGAAGTATGGAAGTTTGGAAGCTCACTACATGAACATGGATGCTCAAATCACTCACCTATTATTATTAATACAATTACCACAAAATGTAATCTACCTAGGCTCTGTTGACTGATAAATGCTATGCTAAAATAGCAAGAGTTCAGAGAAGTTATGGTCCAAGTCTGGAATCAAAATATTGAAGAGCACACTATACATGCTATATGCAGGAAATTGAAATTGCTCGAACAAGAATACCAAGCAAATGCATAAAGAAGTCTTTCCTAGATAAGAAAGTAGAGGAGATACAAAAAAATTGTATCAACTTCAAGCATCAATGCAAAATGATTTGTTTAATACTGAGTTGATTAAAAAGGAGAAATACACTCTTTGTGAACTAGAAAAGTGGTTAAATATACATGAGTAGGTACTAAGGTAGAAATCAAGAGCCCTATGGATCACTTATAGAGATTCTAACACAAAATATTTCTATGCTTACTTATTGGCCAGGAGAGCTAGGAATAGAGTTAATACTATATGCAATGAACAGGAAGTAAGGTTGACTGATCCTATAGAGGTTCAACATGAATTTATGCAATTTTTCAAAAATTATTGGGTACTTCTACCATTGAATGCCAAGTTTGAATAGTACCATAGCTAAAGATTGGTTATGCCTAACCATTGATAAGCAACAAAATCTTGTAATACTGGTGACAAGGGAAAACATTCTCTAAGATTTGAAGGAAATGCCTAATGACATAGCCCTGGGAATAGATGGGTATAATTTGGAGTTTTATGGAGAGTACTGGGATATCGTGGTGAAGATGTCATTCAAGCTATCACTCAATCCTTTGCTACTAGACAAATACTTAAGGAGTTTAATTATAGTACAGTTACCCTAATAGAAAAGGTGAATAATCCAAACAATGTCAAGGAATACAAACCTATAGCTTGTTGCTAAACTCTATACAAATTGATTGCAAAACTCATTACAACTAGGCTCAAGATGGTAGTAGATTATTTGGTTGGATCACCTCAATCTGCCTTTATATCAGGTAGAACCATTATGGATAATATGATAATTGCCCATGAATTAGTCAAAGGATATACTCAGAAAGGGTTGTCACTTAGATGTATAGTGAAAGTAGATCTAAAAAAGGCTTGTGTGTCACGACCCAAGCATAGAGACTAGGTGTGACATAAAGAATGAGGAGCCTGAAGGTACCCCAAACAAGCCTCATAGCATCTATACACACATCCTTGGTTAAGAAGCATGAATTATTCATTACCAAATAGTTCTAAGGGGATTTGAGACTTAGGACTCACTCTATGGGGAGTAAGGAACATGGGACTTTCATCATGCAACCATATCATATAATTCTAAGGAAGAGAACATGGGACACATTCTATGGGGAGTAGGGACTTAGGAATTTCTCAATCTTGCCAATATCATCATAAGCAACAACCAAACATGGGGTGGGGACTAGGGGAAAGGTCTCCATAAATACAAGAATATTTCATAATACGTATATAACATGATATCTAACAATACCTCTAACCATAAAAGGTATAGGGGTGAAGACATGTTTTGGGCTCACCCTCAAAAGTAAGTAGCAAAATAGAAAAGTCTTAACATAAGAAAGATAGAAAATGGATATTATCCTCGGAATGGAGGACTCACCACAATCAAAGTCTTTAAGAAACCATACTAGTGATGAGGAGTAGATTGATAGGAGCTCCAGTCCCTACATAGTTAGATCATGTAAGCGAAAAGTATGTGTTAGTACTTTGAATGTACTAAGTATGCAGAGTGCAATGTAACAAGGAAATCATAAGCCATAATAGACAAGATGCATATTCATTATCAAGGGAAATAAGCTCAATATGACATGAAGATCAATGCCTTAATTAAAACATGCATGGAGGAAAATCATAATATCATAATCATGACATATACGTATGTGGGAAGAGACCTTAACTGACACTTAAGACCATGCGAGCTACTACATGGAATCCCAATGTTACCTCCATACTGAGAAAGAGTAGCCTACTTTCCAAGGTAGACTATATCTCACCTTACGGGATCCTACCTATTTTGGAAAGTACTTTACATAAACATTACGAGATCATATCCATTTTGCTAATTAAACATAAACATGGAGCTATATGTGGATCCACTAGCTAATACATAAATCCTACGGTGGCATGTAGTTAAGGAACAATGGAAATCTACCAAGGTCCTCTTGGTGTTAAGTCTAGTCCCACGGGATACGTGAACATCAACATAGTTATAACATGTACAAGCTTATAAATCATAATACCATAAGAAGAGTAGCTCATTAAAATTATAATCATCATAAGAAGGGCATCACGATCTTGTATAAATATCATTTTATTTCCATGGAATCACAACTTACTTGATAGCCCTCAACATTCATAATACTCATAAACTTGTATTTCATAGGGTAAACCCTTTCGTCAATTCTAGGGTTCATGTATGAAGACTTAAAAATATGATATTAAAGAGTAACATGCATGAATAAGATAAACGGTGACCATTTAAAATCATTCAAAGCAACTCACCATAAACAAGAGAAAACCTTAGTTAGAGTATCATGAAACCTTCTCTTAAATCATAAGTTTCTCATGGCATTTCAATGTAAAATAATATACGAGGTTAGAGTATCATAAAATACTTCATAATATCGACATATGGAAAGAGTTCATGCAATTTCATAAATCACTCATAACGTGAGAACAAATGGGGAAAAAGAGTGGTTAGGCTTTGTGAAAGAAAGGTATTCACAAATCAAACCCCACATACCGTAGTGTGATTTAGTGGAAGAAATCTGGTTTGAAAGTAAGGAAACTCAAAATCCCATCTTGCATCTTTCACTTGAATACCTTGGATGAACATGAGGGAGTTGTAGGAGAGTCTAAACTTAGGTTATTTGAGAATAAGTTGAAATAAAATGAGTTAGGTAGTATAAGGCTAGAAAGGGATAATTTTAAGGCTTAAACGATGTAGCATAGGCATAAATTACTAGGAATTATCGAAAATACCCCTTTATAAAATCTACCAAACCAGACCATGAAACCCAATTACAGGTCATGGTATAGTCTACGAGCTATAAAAAGGGGGTCTCTTCCAGTTGGTTTTTGATCCCTTTGAAGACTTCTCTATAATTCCATCCATGAGCCCATCCACAACTCATAAAACAGACTATAGGTCGTCCTGGTTTTCGTACCTTGAATCTTTAAAAAGCTTATGTTCCACCAAGTCTGGCCACTGTTCTACAAGCATAAACCCCAACTCATAGAACCATCTACAACTCATGAAAACCTTTCATACATCGAGGGTCCCCAAAGTTAGGCTACTAGAATATGTATCTTAGATCCACGAAATCTAAGTATGACCCATAGTTCCTTTTGAGGACCGTAAACCCCACTTACACTTGGTAAAATTTCCAACCTTGCACTTTTCATACCTTCTAATATGTGGGACCTTACAATATCTCCCCCTGTGGAATATTCATCACCAAATATGCTAAACACAAGATCTAAGGAAAAGGGCAAAACCTACAATTTGTTATACATACAAGAATGCAACTTAATCATCATGCAAATTTTAAAAATCATGCTTCAAATATCATTTATAATGCAACCTAATAAACACGTAATTATGCATGAATGACATAAAAATGATATGCAAGGAAGCAGAGACCTTCAAGTAGGAAAACTTGGTACCTTAAGCTTGATTAGAGTTAAAGATATAGGGGTATCACTTCTTCATATCCATTTACACTTTCCATGTGGCACTTTCAACTAGATGATTCCTCCAAAGGACTTTAACAAATGCCACATCTTTGTTTCTCAACCTATTGACTTGCCTATCTAAAATTTCAACTGGGAGCTCTTCATAAGTCAAATTCTTTTCAACATTCACCATTTCTAAGGGCACAATGGAACTCAGATCACCAACACACTTCCTTAGCATTGAAACATGGAAGACCGAAAGAACCATACTCATATCCATAGGCAACTCTAACTCATACACAACTTTACCAATCCATCTCATGATCCGGTGAGACCCTATATACCTAAGGCTCACCTTTCCCTTTTTGCCAAAATGAACCACGCCCTTCAAGGGTGAAGCCTTCAAATACACACAATCATCAACTTTAAATTCAAGGTCCATCCTCCTAGTGTCAGCATAAGACTTTTGCCAACTTTGGGCCACCTTTAATCTCTCCCTTATCAACCTTACCTTCTCCAAAGCCTCCAAGATCTAGTCCAGACCTATCAAAGCCATTTCCCCTACTTCAAACCACCCAACCAGGGATCTACATTGCCTCCCATACAAGGCTTCAAATGGTGCCATCCTGATGCTAGAGTGGTAACTATTATAGTAAGTGAATTCAATGAGTGAAAGATGCTCATCCCAACTACTCTTGAATTACAATACACAAGCTCCAAGCATTTTCTCAAGGGTTTGAATGGTCTTTTTAGCTTGACCATCCATTTATGGGTGAAATATCATGCTAAGCTTGACTTTAGTACCAATTCCATTTTGGAAAGATCTCCAAAAATGAGAAGTGAATTTAGAACCACAATCTGAGATGATAGAAAATGGAATCCTATGCAATTTAACCAACTCATGGATATATAATTTAACATAATCTTTGGCATCATAGGTTATTTTAATCGGTGGAAAATGAGCTGATTTTGTCATCCTATCAACAACCACCCAAATGGAGTCAAAATGCCTTTTGGTAATAGGCAAATCAACTAGAAAATCCATGTTGACATCTTCCTACTTCCAAGTGGGGATCTCAATATCTTGGGATAGACCACCCGACCTTTGATGTTTGTATTTTACTTGTTAATTATGACATTCAGCTATGAACTTTGCAATATCCCTTTTTATACCACCCCACAAATATACTTCTCTCAAATCCCTATACATCTTTGTAGAGCTGGCATGAATGGAATAGGATGAGTTATGAGCCTCATTCATGTAATGACCTTGTCATTCATTTTTGAGTCTATTTATAAAAAAATTATTATTTTCCCTTTCATAAGTTGCTTTGGACCTATTTTGAACTATTTGTTTTGAAACTGAGAATGGTGTTTTAAAAGTGGAAGATAAGAGTTTTTGCATTTTTGAAGTCTTAAGTTGTTGAAAAAGTAAGTTTTTGTACCATTTTGAGTTTCGAGTGTCGAATTAGAAATTCATCGATTCCATCAGCACTGGAACGTCGAATTTGGTCTAAAAGAATTTGTTGTATTTAATTCAGAGTTAAAACAAAAATTTTGGATCCAAAGTTGCATTTTTAGTTGTTTTCGGTGCCAAAGTTTAACTTTGGTCAATATTCTGAGTTTGGAAGCACAAATTGAAATTTTAAAAGTTCCAGTAGTTTCGGATGGTGAAACTAATGCTAGAAATAGTCTCATTGTAATTTTTAGAATTTTCGAGGATGGTTTTGGTATTTTAGGTTTTAAACTAGTTTTAACGAGTTATATCAGTAACTGGGTCGAGGAGACCTCAAAATTAAATTTTGATATTTCAGGTGAGTCCAAATCACCATTTGTAGTATAGATACATGTCTAGTTTATATAATTTGGGTTTCAAATAAATCTTGGGGGTCTGTTCCTAGTTGAGATTTTGGTTGATTTTGCTAGTGTGGGAAAACTCTGGTGCAACTCACCTTTCACTCCGCGTTCGTGGAGGTTTTGGAGATTTGACCTCTGTATTCACGGAGCTCTAGTCCGCGTACATGGAGCAGCCTAAAACCTTCAATTCGCATTCACGGAGGCCCTTCAACGTTCGCGGAGTAGTAATTATCTGTATCAGTTTTAATGGCATAAAACCACCATTTTTTACTTTATTTTTGAATTTTCAAGCTTGTTGGGCGATCCTTGAAAAGGATGTTCGGGTTTAATATTTTAGTAAGCATTTCTATCATCAAATTAATCATTTTCCACTACTTTTATCTTCATTTATTCTTGAATTTCATGATTTTGGATATTTAAAATTGAGATTTTCATGTCTTAGTTTTGGAAACTTTAAATGTTGATTTGTCCTTCAATTTGAACTTGATTTTTGTGCGATTTTCACCCATAAACTGCTTTTCTCGCATAAAATCATAATTCTGAGTCAATTTTTGGATTAAAAATTTTTGACGTTTACCTTAATTTTGACCGTTTTACCCTCAATCCTAATTCATGCCAATAGGGGTATCAAAATTCATACCTTGACGCGTAGTATCTATTTTTTTATAGTGGTTGGTTGATTGGATGATCGTTTTGAGGCTTGAGTTGATCGAAAGCTTGGTTCGAGTGCGATTTCGGTATCGTGGTAGGTTCAACTAGCCTTTTTGGGACTAAATTTAAGTTATTGAATATGTTTATGTGATGATTATAAGATTAAGGATATTTTGATGAATATTTGAATTGATATGATAATATCTATGTGAAAATGTGATATTAGGCATATTGGAATTGGAGTAAATTGTGACTCGGTTGGTAAATTGAGATATAAACTTGAGATTTGAGATATTCTGGATATTTATTGAGATAATATGAGCCTTGTCATATCATTTGGGGAATCTTGTGGTAAATTGATGGTATTTGTGACACTTTTGGGATTCATGAGCATATTGTGGGACTTGTAGAGTCTGGTTTCATTAGTATTTGACTATGGATGATAGTGTGGTGATATGAGACATGTTGATGGCATTTTGGTACTGTATATGCATTTAGCGTTGCCTCTCAGATGCTATGGCTCTTATGTATCCGTTATCTCATTATATTATTGTTATATGCTTTGAATTATGGCATTGTCATGCATGCATCACATATTGCATCTGTACCACCTGAGACATTGTGATACTTGAGATATTTCAGAATAAGGCCCGAGACGCCTTAGGATGCTTTAGTTTATGGCATACGATGCCTTGAGATATTTTAGTACATGGACTGTGATGCCCTCCAGTTCTATCTAGTAGCTTTGACTCGATAGACATGTACACCGACCCTGCGATGGTCATGATTTCACCTCATACATAGCCTGCAACGCCATCGTATACATACATATCATTCCTTTGTATCATTGATTTCCCTTGCTATCTTTTTTCTTATCTTATTTATATACATATATTGTGTACTAACCTTGTGATAATGGTGATAGGGATTCTTATTTATTACATGCTTATCCAATTTCTTCTACCTAGTCAGTTGAACCTACTAGGTACATTTCGGTGTACTCATGCCTACTTTGTTTTCTCCCTGCTGATCAAGAACAGTGACCCCCATAGGGTAGTTGATCTATTGTGCAGAGTTTTTTGTCATTACCAGATTCAACAGTTAGACTTAGACTTTGAGTCGTTAATGTTTCTTTGAGACTTCGTCTTGTTATTATCTACTATAGACCATGTATTTTCTTATGAGAAAACATGTATTTACTTACTCATGTTACTTAAAAACTCTTGTACTCATAACTTTAGGTTTTGGGATTATTTAAATTAAGTTTGTGGATGCTTTTGTTTTGATTTAATTTTCTTTATTTGTGATCTAATTTTGGATTATGACAAGTTTGGTATCAGAGCTCTAGGTTTGTTGGGCTCGTGAGTCAAGAGAGGGGTGTTTAGTAAAGTCTCACAGATTTCTATGTAGATATCCATACCTATCTTTGGGAGGCTACGAGCACTTGATAGGAAAGAAATTTAGTCTTGTCTATATTCGTGCATTTTCTTCATATCAATTGCTTTGTAAAGTATCTAATCTACTCCTTCTACATAAATGTCGAATATTAGAGCTCGACGATCCGTAGGAGGGCCTGAGCCAATTGATATGGCTCCTACTTGTGGTCGAGGCAATGCTCGCGGTATGTCCAAAGGTCGAGGACAAGCTAGAGGGGCAACTCCATCTCGAGAATCAGCTAGATCAGCTTCCCTAGAGCCTGAGTATAAGTCAGAAAGACCCATAAACCTTATCCCCTTATCTTCAACCCTTGATGCTACCTCCTCAGTTAAGAAGTTGCTTTTACGGGTATTGGCTAGACTTGAGGGAGCTTCTCCGACTCTTGTTATTCTTGATGAACCGACTTCTATGGTATCTGCAAGCCCTTTTTAAGCTCTAGTCGATCCACCTATGATTCATGTTATACCTTTATCAGCCCTAGTTGATCCTCATATGGCCTTTATTATTCTGCCTCAGACATTTCGACCGAGTTCAAGTTTACAACTTTAGAGGTTGTATATTGCTCCATTTATTTCACCACCTAGATTTTTAGTGTCAACATTTTCTGCTAGCTTAGCTATGTTTCTAGAGCATAAGAGGCTTGATCAATTTATGCGGTTGGCTCCCCCGAGATTTGATGGTACACCTGGTGATAGGGCCTATGATTTCTTATCAGAGTGCCACAACCAGTTGTGTAAATTGACTTTTCTTGAGTCACATGGAGTTTCTTATACCTTTTATCAGTTCACTGGCCTAGCCAAGGAGTGGTAGAGATCAGTTTTGCCTGGTAGTCCTGTTGGATCTCCAGTTATGACTTAGGAACAGTTTACTAAGGTATTCCTAGAGAGGTTCATACCTTACAACCTTCTAGACAACCGTTAAGATGAGTTTTATAGGCTTCAATAGGGATTGATGTTAGTATCTAATTATGAGGCCAAATTTCATGAGTTTTCCAGATGTGCCTTGTTTAGTATCTCTATAGATTTGAGAGGATTCAAAGATTTACCAAGGGATTGGTGGGGTATCTTTAGGAGGCCAAAACTTCTTTAGTTCTAGCTGGTAGCACTTTCTAGAGTGTGGTGGAACACACTCGTATGATTGAGCGTATTAGACATGACAGATAGGGTGGCAGGAAAAGATTCCGCCAGCATGGCCAGTTCAGTGGTTACTCTTCATGAGATAGAGAGTTTCAAAGACAGGGCCAGCAGGGCAAGGGAGTTCATGCATCCATTCGTGCATCTGAAAATATTGACAGACCTTGGCTATGCAGATAGGCCATGATAACTATTTTAGTGCAGCCATACGTGGTGGTTTTTCAGGACAACCATCTCAGGGGCGAGACACAAGGTCTTGTTATCATTGTGATAAGGTTAGAAACTTGGGCCATTGTTGTCCTCACTATGCACCTCCCATCCAGTCTTCAATGACCCAACCAACCCATCCAACTCCATCACCAACACCCAGGGACACCTCTCGAGGTATGAGGGGTGGTACTAGAGAAGGTCGAGGCATAATGAGAAGTGGGGCTAGTAGAGGCCCATAGGCTAGTGAGGGCGCAAAGTATGCTATGTAATTTTGGATTAAACAGAGGTAGAGGCCTCTAATACAATTATTATATGTATGGTTCTGGTGTGCCACTGTTTTGCTTAAATTTTATTTGACCTGACTCTACTTATTCATATGTATCAATTACTTTGCCATAGATCTTGATATTACGTGTGAGTCACTTGTCGAGCCTATTTGTGTTTCCACTTCGGTAGGTGAATCTTTAGCAATGAATCAGGTATATTGGGGTTTTATTATCACCTTTATTAGGAGAGATACTATTGATGATTTGATATTGCTGGATATGGTTGACCTTGATATGATATTGGGTATGGATTGGTTATCGCTTCATCATGCTATTCTTGGTTTCCATGCCAAGATGGTGACTTTATCATGTCCTAACTTGCCTCAGCTAGTGTGGACCGGTGCATCTAGTTCTTAACCCAAGGGGGTTATCTCTTATATGCATGCCTATAAGTTGATGGATAAGGGATATTTATCATTTTTTGGCTCATGTTTGGGATTGTTCTCTTGATTCCCTATCATTGGACACTACCAAGGTTTCTAGAGAGTTTATAGATGCATTTTAGACTAATTTGTCGAGTGTTTCTTTGGATGGTGATATTGATTTTTTTGTTGATGTAGAGCCGGGCACTAAGCCAATTTTTATTTCCCCTTATCGGATAACTCCAACTAAGTTGAAGGAGCTGAAGGAGAACTTAGATGATTTGTTAGGAAATGGATTCATTCATCCTAGCGTATCTCCTTGGAATTCTCTTATCTTGTTCGTAAAGAAGAAGGATGACACTATACGAATATGTATTAACTATCATCAATTAAACAAAGTGACCATCAAGACCAAGTATCCTTTGACTCATATTGATGATCTATTTGACCAGTTGCAGGGTGCTTCAGTGTTTTTCAAGATTGATTTGAGGTCTGGTTATCATCAATTTAGAGTTTGAGAGTCTAACATCCCGAAGACCACCTTCAGGACCCATTATGGCCATTATAAGTTCATGGTTATATCTTTCTAGTTGACTAATGCTCTGGCTTTTATGAAGTTAATGAATCAGGTGTTCAAGCCATATTTGGATGTATTCGTGATTGTGTTTATTGATGACATCTTGGTTTACTCCAAGAGTGAGTCTGACCTTGAAGATTGTACATTAGAGGTTAAGAGAGGAGAAGTTATATGCCAACTTTTCAAAGTGTGAGTTCTGGCTCAAGTCTGTGGCATTCTTTAGGCATGTAGCGAAAAAATATGGTATCATGGTAGATTTAGCCAAGGTAGTAACAATACATGAGTGGGCTAGGCCAACTTCTATGACTGAGATTTGGAGTTTTATTGGTCTAGTAGGGTATTACCAATATTTTATACAAGGATTCTCTTCTATTGCAGCCCTATTGACTAGACTTGCTCAAAATGATATGCCTTTCAGTGGTCGGAGGAGTGTAAGGCAAGCTTTCAAAAGCTCAAGGATTTATTGACCTTAACACATATTCTTGCTTTACCCGAGGAGGGAATACCTTTTGTGGTATATTGTGATACTTCTGGAGTGGGTTTGGGTGGAGTATTGATACAAAAGGGGAAAGTGATAGTATATACTTCTAGACGGTTGAAGGTACATGAGAGAAACTACCCTACCCATGATTTAGAGTTGGCTACAATGGTGTTTGTATTGAATTTGTGGAGACTTTATCTTTATAGGGTGCATTGTGAGATCTTTACCAGTAGCTAGAGTCTTAAATAGATCTTTTCTTAGGATAATTTGAACATTAGATAGCGTAGGTGGTTGGAGTTGTTAAAAAACTATGATATCTCTATCCTATATCACCTGGGCAAGGAGAATGTAGTGGTAGATGCTTTGATATAGAAAGCCTCTAGTATGGGGAGTTTGGCCTTCATGAGGCCAGAGAAGAGGCCCTTAGCTTTGGAGGTTTTGTCACTTAGTAGGCAGTTGGTTCGATTGGATATTTCCCCTCCTCAAAGTATTTTGGCCTTTGCAGAGCTAGGTCTTCATTGCTTGATCAGACATATGTTCACTAGTTTGAGGATGCTAGATTGTGCTTGATTCATGATAAAATGTTGAGGGGTGAAACCAAAGTGGCTACTATTGATTCTGAGGGTGTTTTTAGGATTAATGTCAAGTTTATGTTCTTAAGGTAGGAGATTGAGTGAGATTGATATTAGAGGAAGCTCATTGTGCTAGATATTCTATTCATCCTGGTACGAAAAACATGTACCATGATTTAAAACAATATTATTAGTTGTGTGGGATAAGGAGAGACATTAATGAGTTTGTGAAAAGGTGCTTGAACTATCAATAAGTCAAATATTAGCACCAAAGGCCTAGAGGTTCGATGTAGAGGATGCCCATTTCCGAGTGAAAATGAAAGCATATTACGATTTATTTTGTTACCAGTTTGTCCATGGCCTTGGGTAAGTTTGATTTTATTTAGGTAATTATTGATCTATTGACCAAGTCGACTCACTTCCTACTGGTGAAGACTAGCTATAGTGCAGAACAATTGATTAGGTTGTATATCCAGGATATTGTTAGATTGCAAATAGTGAAAATCTCTATAGTGTCGGACAGAGGATCTGTGTTCACCTCTTATTTTTGGAAGGCTCTATAGTGTGATTTGTGTAATTGATTGGATTTGATTTCAACTTTCCACCATTAGGATGATGGACATTCCGAGCGCACTATTCAGGTGTTAGAGGATATGCTTTAGGCATGTGGGATAGATTTCAGGACTCAATGGGATCAACACTTATTTTTGGCGGGGTTTTCTTAGAATAACAATTATCATTCCAGCATTCAAATGGCACCATTTGATGCATTATATGGCTAGAGATGTAGATCGCCTATTGGGTAGTTTGATTCGAGTTCAACTGATGTGTTGGGTGTGGATTCGCTCAGTGATGCTATGGATCATGTCTGATTAATATAGAGTAGGTTGTTGACAACACAAAGCCGCCAGAAGAGTTATGCTGACAAGAGGACTAGACCTCTTGAGTTCATGGTTGGAGATAGTGTGTGGCTGAAGATATCACCCATGAAAGGTGTGATGAGGTCTGGGAAGAGGAGCAAGCTCAGTCCTAGATTTATTGGCCCATTTGAGATCTTGAGGAGGGTATGTGAGGTAGCTTATGAGTTAGCATTAACACTAAGATTGATACAGAGAAGGTTGTTGACAACACAGAGCCGCCATAAGAGCTATGCTGACCGGAGGACTAGACCTCTTGAGTTCATGGTTGGAGATAGTGTATGACGTAAGATCTCACCCATGAAGGGTGTGATGAGGTTTGGGAAGAGGAGCAAACTCAATCCTAGATTTATTGGCTCATTTGAGATCTTGAGGAGGATAGGTGAGGTTTCTTATGAGTTAGCATTACTACCAAGATTATCAATAGTTCATCCTATATTTCAAGTCTTCATGCTTTGTTGGTACATTCCAATCGAGTCACATGTGATTTCCTATGATTCATTTGAGTTGGCTTCAAATTTATGTTATGAGGAGGAGCCGATAACTATATTGGACAGACAGGTCTGGAGACTAAGGACCAATGATATATCTTCAGTGAAGGTTCAGTGGCGGCCTCGTCCCATTGAGGAGGCTACTTAGGAGTTGGAGTCAAATATGCGGGTCAAATATCCCAACTTTTTTGAGCCTTCTAGTACCTTTCTTTCTCTTTTGTTTGAGGAAGAACATTATATTTAGTGGTGATTGATGTAATAACTTTTTCGATCATTTTTTATCTTATTTATAAAAAAAATACTTTTTTGCCCTTTCATAAGTTGTTTTGGACATATTTTGAACTATCTGTATTGTTTGAAATGAGATATGGTATTTTAAAAGTGGAAGATATGAATTTTTGCATTTTTGGAGTCTTAAGTTATTGAAAGAGTTAGGTTTTGTACCATTATGAGTTTCAGATGTTGGATAAAAAATCCATCGATTCCATCAACTCTGGAATGTCAAATTTGGTCTAGGAGAAGTTATAGAACTAAATTCGAAGTTAAAATAGATATTTTGAACCTAAAGTTTCATTTTTAGTTATTTTTGGATCCAAAGTTTGAATTTAGTCAATATTCGATGTTTGGAAGCTCGAATTAAAATTTCAAAAGTTCCAATAGTTTTGGATGGTGAAACTAATGTTAGAAATGATCTAATTGTAATTTTTGGAGTTTTGGAGGGCAGTTTTGATATTTTGAGTTTAAACTAGTTTTAATGAGTTGTATTGGTAACTGGATCAAGAAGACCTCAAAACTAAATTTTTATAATTTCGTTGAGTCCGGAGCACCATTTCTGGTATAGATGCTTGTTTGATTTGTATAATTTGGGTTTTGGATGGATCCCAGGGGTCCGTTCCAAGTTGACATTTTGGTTGATTTTTCTAGTTTTGGAAAAATCTGGTGCAACTCACCTTTGCACTCCATGTTCGCGGAGTTTTTGGAGATTTGACCTCCGCATTCATGAAGTTCCTATCCTTGCTTGTGAAGCAGCCTAAAACCTTCTCTCCGAATTCGCGAATGCCCTTCTACATTCGTGGAGTTCATCCAACTATTACTCTCTGCATTCATGGAGTAGTAATTACCTGTATCAATTTTAAAGGCGTAAAACCACCATTATTTTACTCCATTTTTGAGTTTTCAAGCTTTGTTGGGTGATCTTTGAAGAAGCTTTTTGGGAAAAACATTTTGATAAGTGTTTCTACCATCAAATTAATCATTTTCACTACTTTTATCTTGATTTTATCTTGCATTTCATGATTTTGGATATTTAAAATTGTCATTTTCATGTCTTGGTTTTGGAAACTTTAAATGTTGATTTCTCCTTCAATTTGAACTTGATTTTTGTGGGATTTTCACCAACGAACTCCTTTTCTCACGTAGAATAATAATTTTGAGTCAATTTCCAGATTTGAGAACATCAAATTTTGTCCTAATTTTGATCATTTTGTCCCTAATTCTAATTTGTGCCAATATGAGTATCAAAATTCACCCCTTGATGTGTAGTATCTATTTTTTTAATAGTGGTTGGTTGATTGAGTGATCGTTTCGATGCTTGAGTTGATCGAAATCTTGGTTCGAGTGCGATTCAACATCGAGGTAGGTTTGACTAACCTTTTTGGGACTAAATTTGAGTTATTGGATATGTTTATGTGATAATTGTAAGATTTAGGATGTTTCATGAATATTTGGATTGATATGATAATATCTTGGTGAAAATGTGATATCTTTTATATTGGAATTAGAGTAAATTGTGACTCAATTGGTAAATTGAGATGTAAACTTGAGATTTGAGATATTCTGGATGTTATTGTGATAATATGAGCCTTGTAATATCATTTGGGGAATCTTTTAGTAAATTGATGGTATTTATGACACTTTCAAGATTCATGAGCATATTGTGGGACTTGTAGAGTCCAATTTCATTTGTATTTGATTATAGATGATAGTGTGGTGATATGAGAAATGTTGATGGCATTGTGGTAATAGTTGATGTATTTGGCATTGCATCTCAGATGCTATGGCTATTATGTATTTGTTATCTCATTATATTATTGTTATATACTTTGAATTGTGGCATTGACGTGCATGTATCTCATATTGTATCTGTACCACCTTAGACATTGTGATACTTAAGATATTTTAGAATAAGGCCCATGACGCCTTGAGATGCTTCAGTTTATGGCCAGCGATGCCTTGGGAGATTTTAGTACATGGCCTATTATGCCCCTGGGTTTTATCTGGTATCTTGGCTCGATAGATGCATACACCGGCCCTGCGATGGTCGTTATTTCACCTCATAAATATCCTGCGACGTCACTGCATACATACATCTCACTGCATTGCATCATTGATTGTCCTTGCTATCTTTATCTGCTCTTATTTATATACATATATATTGTGTACTAACCTTGTGATGCAGGCGATAGGTATTCTTAGTTATTACATGCTTATACAATTTCTTCTACCAGTCGGTTGAACTTACTGAGTATATTTTGGTGTACTCACCCCTACTTTGTTTTCTCCCTGTATATTGAGCACAGGGATCCCCACAGGGTAGTAATCTATTGTGCAGCGTTTCTTGTCATTACTAGATTCAGCGATGAGACTCAGACTTCGAGTCACCGGTGTTTCTTTTAGACTCTTTCTTATTGTTATCTACTCTAGACTATGTATTTTCTCTTGAGACAACTTGTATTTACTTACTCATATTACATAGAAACTCTTGTACTCATGACTCTAATTTTTGGAATTATTTAAATTAAGTGTGGTGGTTGCTTTTATTTCGATTTCACTTTCTTTAGTTGCAATTTGGTTCGAGGTTGTGACAATTCAATATCAAGTCCCTCAATCCATTAGCATTTGGCACACACAACCTACCTTGGTGCCTAAGGATGCCATCTCCCCCTTCGGAGAAAACCTTTACTTTGTCCTCTTTCACCACAGTCTTCTACTCAACCAAGGAGGGGTCAAGGTCTTATTTGGATTTGACCTCTTCAATCAAAAAAGATTTTTAACTATCTAGGACCATCAGACCTCCATCTTCGACCTCATTCAACCTAACTCCCAACCTAACCAATCGATGAACTTCCTTTGCTAAATCCTTCTTCCCCTTATAAATGTGAGCTACACTCTCCAAGGTTACCTTACGTAGGGCGTCGACCACAACATTAGGTTTTCCCAAATGATAATGCACACTCATATCATAATCTTTGAGGAGTTCCACCTTCTTTGCCTCATATTGAGATCCCTTTGGGTGAACACATATTGAAGACTCTTGTTATTGGTAAAGATATCCATATTCACGCTACAAAGGTAATAATGCCATATCTTCAAGGTAAATACAACGACTGCTAGTTCAACATCATAACTCGGATAATTATGCCCATACACTTTTAGTTGCCCAGAAGAATAGGTAATAGCCTTGCCAGCTTGCGTTAGCATAAAACCTAACCTGATTCTTGAAGCATCATAATATACAACAAACCCTTTTAACCCTTCTGGTAAGGTCAAAATATGAGTGAATGTAAGCTTGTCTTTCAAAGCTTGAAAACACTTCTCATATTCATTGGTCCATTGGAACTTCACATTTTTTTTATGCCAACTTTGTCGAAGGAGAGGTAAGTGAAAAAAATCCCTCAACAAATCACCGGTAGTAACCCGCTAAGACCAAGAAACTTCTAATATTTTTTAGAGTCAAAGGCCTAGGCCAATTCCTTACCACTTCCATATTCTTTGTTCTACTTTAATCCCTTCACCAAATACCACATGCCCAAGGAATGCAACCTCCTTCAACAAAAGTTCACATTTGTAAAACTTTGCAAAAAACCTCTCTAGCGTCAAGGTTTGCAACACCACCCTCAAATGCCCCATGTGTTCTTCCTTACTCTGGAAATAGATTAAAATATCATGAATGAATACCAGAAAAAATATATCAAGGTAATGTTTAAAGACCCTATTAATGAGATCCATAAATGTTTTTACAGCATTGGTCAGGCTAAAAGATATCACCACTAATTCAAAGTGTTCATAGCTTGTCCAGAAAGTCACACTCCCCCACCCTCAATTGATGGTATCCAGAATATAGGTCGATCTTTGAGAAGTAACTAGCCCCTTGCAATAGATCAAATAAGTCATCTATCCTTGGTAGATGATACTTGTTCTTTATGGTGACCTTGTTGAGTTTTTGATAATCAATGCACATTCTAAGTTAGCCATCTTTCTTTCTCACAAATAACATCGGTGCACCCTAAGGTGACTTGCTAGGTGTATTGAAGCCTTTCTCCACTAGGTCTTTCAATTGAACTCTTAATTCCTTCAACTCTGCTGGGGCCATATGGTAGGGAGGTATGGAGATAGGTTGAGTATCGGGGGGAGGGGAGTCTATACCAAAATTTATTTCCCTTTCAGGAGGAACACCAATGAGTTCATTGAGAAAGACGTTAAGAAACTCATTAACCATCGAAACCGACTCAATAGAAGGAATTTTGGATTTGACATCCCTAACCCTCACAAGATGATAAATTCAACCCTTGGAAATCAATTCTCGAGGCTTAAGACAAGAAATAAACCTACCCTTAACCACTGAATCATGAACTTCCTACTCAAGGATAGGTCTATTAGGGAATTGGAACTTAACTAGATGAGTTCTACAATCAATGGAAACATGATATGCATGTAACCAATCTATCCCTAGAATAATGTCAAAATCTACCATGTCAAGTTCAATAAAAATGCAAGGCAAGACTTTATGTAAAATGGACATGGAACAACCTCTATAGACTCTTCTAGCAACAACAGACTCACCAACGGGAGTAAACACAACAAAGGATTCACATAACATTTTAGGGAAAAAGTCAAGCTTACTAGCAATGAATGGGGAAATGAAAGACAAAATGACACCCTGATCCAATAAACGATACACATCATAATCACAAACCTTTAACATAACGGTGACGACCTCAGGCGCCTCATCCACCCCTTGTCTCTCTTGTAGAGCATAGAACCGGTTGTGATGGGTAGAACCTCCATATTGGTCTCCTTGTGTCCCTTGACCTCTATAGGCACCTTATCCTTGAGGACGACCATCCCTACCATTGTTTGAAGCATTTGGATAATCGACAAGTTGTTTCATGACCCGTTCCTAAGGCCTAGGAGTGACATAGTGAATGGAAACTCGAGAGTCCACAAAATATCCTTATAGCATCTATAGACACATCATCGATTTTGAAGAACATAATTAAACAACAAATACATAGTTCTAAGAGAAACGGGGCTTTGGACTCAAGGTATAGGGATGTCATCGGGAATGAGAGTTGCATGATTTCCCATAGAAGATAGAAATTAAGTACTAAGGGGCAGGTAAGTATGACTCATGCTATGGGGATAGAAGGGTCTTAGGACTTTCCACATTTCCACATCTCATCATAATCATATCATCATACCATTAACATCATGGGATAGACATAAGAATAGTCTCCATCAACAATAAGCATCATACATAACAGGCCCGTACATAGAGTTTACATGATGTCTAACAATGCCTCTAGTTCATAGAATAGAAGGAGAGCTAAGACATGTCCCGAGCTCACCCTCAACGTAAGGACATAGGTGAATATAACATAATAGATAGATAAAAGGTGGGTCTTGTCCTTGGAGTAAAGGACTCACCACTAGAAACCTTACAATCCAATCTAATTGTCAAGAGGTTGATGAAGATAGTCTTCGGTCTCTACATGGTTAGATCATGTAGGAAAAAGTATGCGTTAGTACATTTGAATGTACTAAGTATGCAGGCATGAAAATGCTTATGAACATATTAACCTACAATAAATGTTAGATGACAAAGGCACATATATAGAAAGAAGTATATAGGAAAGAATATAATATCAATATGCCTTGAAATCCATGATGCATGAATGTCATAATACTTTAACATATGAGGATTGAAGACATCTAGACCATGCGAGCTATTACATGAATCTCCCATTGTATACCTCCACACTGAGTTGAGATTGGACTACTTGCCAAAGGTAGCCCACATCACACCTTATGACCCGATCGTTTTAGTGTGATGGCAACTTTCCTTACAACCCGACCTTTTCAGAAGGATTTTCATAACATAATCATACCTTAAAGGGGCATAAACATGAACCTACACTGTCATGTAGTTATGACAAAAGAGACTTTATATAAGGACCCCTTAGGTCGAGCCCCCACCTCTGATCTCATTCGATGCTAAGTCAATATCCCACGAGAATACATATACATATACACGCTTTAAAAAAAGAATAAGTCTTTTCAAATCTTCATCATGCATGCTTTGGCTTAAAAGCCAAATATACTTCATAATCATACATACTTGGACGAAAATAATCAAATCATACTTCAATTCAGGAATACATGCATAGGAGTAGCCCATTCATACTTGTACATGTTGGTGAATCCTCACCCATAAATGCGTAAAAGTCATGTCATAGACATTATGTGATCACATGTCATGTCATAATCATACTTGCTTGAAATCATAGTCATAATCATAATTGGGTCATAACCCACATCATAAATATCATGAAAATACTTGTTCATGCATGCATATGCCATGTGGAATGAAAGAATAGCATGGGTATTATGAATTCATAATTAAAACATCACAATTGGAACAAATCATATGAAATCCATGAATAAATCAATAATTAAAACATACTTGAATTTACCCATGCATAAATTCATAAATTAAAGGGACATGCATATTTAATTCTTCATAAAATCTATGTAAATCATAATAATAAGATTCAAATCATCATAAAATCAATAATTAAGTTCAACCCATGACTCAATTTCAACAAACTAAAACTAATTTGAAAGACCTATTTGCAATTCATACTTTAAAATCATAAAATTGAAGAAATAGGTTTTTTGGGTCTTAATGATTGGAAGGGAATCATAAATCAATCCAACGTACCTTGAAGAACTAGAAGAATTAGGATAGAATTGACTTGAATTGAAATCCCTGTTGAAATCCTAGCTTGGATCTTCAAAGCCTTGCTTGAATGGAGTCTTAGGAGATAGAATTTCTTAGAGTCTAAGTGTTTAGAATGAGAATAAATAGTAATGGAGTATAGGATGATTTAAGGGTATTAGTATAGCCATAAAAGTCATAAAAGGCCTTATAAATGGACCAAATTACCATAGGGCCCTTAATGAAATAGAACAAGAAAACAATTTTGGACACCTGCACTTTAGGCTCTACGGATCGTGAAGCCTTGTACTGACCTACAGGTGTCCAAGAAAAAGTCCCTTTTGACACTTAGCAAGGGTGTTTCCACTGAAGGCTTCACGATCCATGGTAAAGTCCATGAAAAATCCCAAGTTCCGAGATGGTACTTCCATACTTAGAAAAATTTAGCATAGGATCCTACCACGGAAACCCACCATGGTCAGTGGTGGGTTGTACAATCTGTACAACTGACCTTGGTGGCTACCTTAGCCAAACCAGTAGCTTGAAGGCAAGGGCACCTTCCAATAGCCCCTTTCACGGCCAGTGGTAAAGACCATGAGCCGTGAAAGGCTCCATGGAAGGCCACTTGGCCTTGAACCTCTCTTGAAGCCACAAGAAGCCACGTAAATGGCCAAGGGTCAGCCAAGGATACCTTCATGGCTCGTGGAGATGACCCTTGAGAGGCACCTTGGTAAAACAAATTGGAAACCCAATTTGCAAGCATAGTTAAGGCCTCCCGAGGTCCGGGTCCTTACATCATCTCTCTCTTGGGAACATTCATCCTCGAATGAGATAGAATATGGCTTAAAAAGCTTGACTTATGCATGAGACATTTCAACATGAAGACATAATGCATAGCTCATCACTTGAAAGTCATAAAATCATTAAAACTCATGTCAAAACATAATTTAAACCATTTTCGTGCACATATATGCATATCATGTCATGAAAGAGTAGGAGTGAAAGAAGTAGGACCATTTACAATAGGAGGGACCTAATACCTTAGAATTGAGTAGATTGAAAAAGATAGGGATATCACCTCATCATGTCCGGCTCTGCCTCCCATGTGGCACTCTCCATATGTTGATTCCTCCAAAGTACTTTAATTGAAGCCACATCCTTATTGTGAAGTTGTTTCACTTATTTATCAAAGATCCTAATCGGAACCTCTTCATAAGTCAAGTTCTCTTCAACCTCAACACCTTCAAAAGGCATAATCAAACTAGGATCACCAATAAACGTTTTTAACATTGACATATGGAAAAATCAGGTGAATAAAACTCATATCCAAAGGCAAATCCAACCTATAAGCCACATTGCAAATCTGCTCAATAATCTCATAAGGACCTATATAGTGGGGACTCAGCTTGACCTTTTTACCAAAATGCATTATACCCTTCATAGGAGAAACCTTCACATACACCCAATCATCAACAAAAAACTCAAGATCCCTCTTCCTAACATCTAAGTAAGTCTTTTACTTTGAGCCATCTTCAACCTTTCCCGAATCAACTTTACCTTCTCCTTAGTTTCTTATACCATGTCTTGTCCAATTAATGCTATTTCACCTATCTCAAACCATCCCACCAGGTATCTATACCTTCTCCCATACAAAGCTTCAAACGATGTCATTCCAACACTAGCACGAAAACTATTATTGTAGGAAAACTCGATAAGTGGTAGATGAGCATCCCAATTTCTATTGAATTCCATCACACAATCCCTCAACATGTTCTTCAAAGTTTGAATTTTCCTTTTGGCTTGTACATCGGTTTGAGGATAGAAAATGGTACTCAACTTCACCTTGATGTCAAGTCCTTTTTGAAATAATTTTCAAAAGTGAGAAGTAAATTAGGTATCACGATTTGATATAATAGACATAGGCACACCATTCAATCTAACCAACTCTCGAATATACAACTTTGCATAATCTTCGACATTGAAAGTAGTCTTAACCGAAAGGAAATGAGCTAATTTGGTCATCCTATCAACAATAACCCAAATAGAATCAAATTTCTTTTGGGTACGAGGCAATCCAATCATGAAGTCCATATTCATATCCTCCTATTTCCAAGCAGGAATCTCAATATCTTGAGCCAAACTGTCAGGACTTTGATGTTCTACCTTTACTTGGTGATAATTAGGACACTCAGATACAAACTTGGCTATGTATTTCTTCATACCATGCCACCAATACACTTTTCTCAAGTCTTGATACATTTTGGAGGATCCTGAATGTATAGAATAAAAAGAGTTATGAGCCTCATTCAAAATATTTTCCCGAAGTCCATCCATATCTAAAACACACAATCAATTTTGGTACCAAAGTACACTATCTCCTCCTTGGTAGAAAACCACAAGGTTTTTTTTGACAACCAACTTCTTTAAGTCAATTAAGACGGATCCAAATCCTGCTTTGCCTTAACATCAACAACCATAGAAAACTTAGCTCCATTCTGAACATGAATGCCATCATCACTAGAGTCAGCCAATCTAACACCTAATCTAGCCAAAAAATGGACATCTCTTGCCTACTCTTTTTTTCCCTCATCCACATGGGCCACACTACCCATACATAGCCTACTAAGAGCATCAACTATAATAGTTTCCTTGCTGGAGTGATATTGGACACTTATGCTGTAGTCTTTAAGAAGTTCCCACCATCACCTATGCCTTAAATTAAGGTCTCTTTGAGTGATCACATATTGTAAGCTTTTGTGATTAGTGAAAACATCAACATGAAACCTATATAAATAATGTCTCCAAATATTTAAAGTAAATACCACAACCGCTAATTCAAGGTCACGATACAAATAGTTTTGTTTGTGCATCTTCAATTGGCTAGATGCATAAGCTATCACCTTACCATGTTGCCTGAGCACACAACCCAACCCAATTTGAGAAGCATCACAATATACCAAAAGCCCATCTAGTCCATCTGGTAGAGTCAACATAGGAGTCGATGTAAGCCAATCCTTTAATGCCTGAAAACTCTTCTCACACTCATCTGACCACACAAACTTGGCCTTCTTTTGAGTCAACTTAGTCAATGGAAAGGAAATAGATGAAAAACTTTAACAAATCTCCGCTAATAACCAACTAATCCAAGAAAAATTTGAATATCAAAAGGAGTCAATGTCTAGGCTAATTCTTTATGGCCTTGGTCTTCTTTAGATCAACCTTAATGCCATCACCAGGTACCACATAACTAAGGAAAACCACTTCACCCAACAAAAATTCGCACTTACTGAACTTGGTAAACAATTTCTTCTCCTTCAAAGTCTGAAGAATCAACCTCAAGTGATCCATATGCTCCCACTTACTTCAGGAATAAATCAGAATATCATCAATAAAGACAACCACAAAATTATCAAGGAATGACTTGAACACTCAATTCATAAGATCCATAAACTTTATTGGAGCATTAGTCAACCTAAATGGCATTACCAGAAACTCAAAGTGCCCATATCTAGTCTGAAACGCTATCTTGGGAATATCACACTCCCTGACCCTCACTTGATGATAACTTGACTGAAAGTCAATCTTTGAAAAATGAGTTTCTCCTTGAAGTTGATCAAATAAGTCGTCGATCCTTGGCAATGGATATTTATTCTTGATGGTAATGAAGGAGTATACACTGATTTAGGGGGCTTAGGATAGCCATAAAAGTCAAAAAAGGCCTTAGATGTGAACCAAATTACCATAGGTCCCTTTAACGAAATAGAATAAGAAAATAATTTTGGACATCTACACTTTAGGCTCCATGGCTCGTGAAGCCTTGTACTGACCATACAAGTGTCTGTGAAAAAGTCCCCTTTGACACTTGGCAAGGGTGTTTCCACTGAAGGCTTTATGGTCCATGAAACTCTCGACGCTCTATGGTAAAGTTTGTTAAAAATCCCAAGTTCCGAGATAGTACTTCCATACTTAGAAAAGTTTAGCACATGATCCTACCACGGGAGCCCACCATTGTTAGTGGTGGGTTGTACGGTTATTACAACTAACCTTGGTGGCTTCCTTAGCCAAAATTGTGGACTTGAAGGCAAGGGCACCTTCCAAGAGCCTCTTTTATGGCCAGTGGTGAGGACCACAAATTATGAAAGGCTTCATGGAGGGACACTTGGCCTTGAACCTCTCTTGAAGCCACAAGAAGCCACATAAATGTCGAAGGGTCACCCCAAGGCTGCCTCTATGACTCGTGGACCTCTCCATAACTCGTGAAGGTGACCCTGGAAAGGAAACTTCATGAAAAACATTCGAAACATAATTTCTAAGCATTGTTAAGTCCTCTTGAGGTCTGGGTCCTTACAGTTTGTGGCCTAGCTTACCACACCCAAACCATGCACCTTACTCTATCAAGCACTTACCACCGTGGTCCTTCTCGCACTTTGAATATTGAAGAAATATTGACCCACCATTAAAACCTTGAACTATGGGGTTTGACACCCTATCATTGAAAAATCTTTGATTTGGAGCATTTGATGTTCCTTTTCCTTGAAATTTGTGGACTTGTTGAAAATGGTCACCTTTAGCACCTTGGAAGCCTTTCTTCAAAATGAGCCATCTTGGACTCTCCCATCCTCCTCTTCCTAAGATTCTCTCACTCAAGTTGATTGTCCTATGTCATGAGTTGAGGTATATCCATATCCACTATGAGCATGGCAGTGTGACACTCTTAATTGATCAAGTCGGACACACCCAACATAAACTTATGCATTCTTACCAGAGGGTGGGCATCAAGTGAGGGGCATACTTAGAGAGATTATTGAATTTGAGGGAATTCTCCCTCACACTCATCGATCATTTCTTGAGGTTCATAAATTCTGTCATCTTCACTTCCATTAGCTCAATGGGGAAAAAGTGGTCAAGTAAGGCGACTTTGAATTCCTCCTGATGTGACACAAAAATATGACATATTTGATACTTTAAAATTAGAATTTTGTGTGTTCTCGAATTGATGTTAGTAGGTTTGATGTGTTTTTATATTGATTTTTTAAGATTATAGGAGTCAGGACATTTTTTGGCTAAGTTGTTCAGATTTCAGAATTTTTACATTTTACAAGACCTTCTATGAGCCATGGTTCATTCCACGAGTCATAGGTAGGTTTCATAGGTTGGATCCACGAAGGGTTGATTTTCACAAGTTGAAGTTACGTGTTACCAGATGGGTCGTAGACCACTTGACAGCCGATACATTAGCTCGTGCCTTGAGTATTAGAGATTTTGCATATGTGTTGAAGGGATACCAGACGAAACCTCTTACGAGATAATTCAGAAGATGATTCGTAGGTAGGGTTCATATATTGAAGATAGATTTTGAGGAATATAGTCTACGAAGCCCAGTCATGGGATGTGATTCCATCTACGACCCATACCTTTGTTTGTTTGAGACCCCAATTCCAATTTTCCTATTTTGTTTAGGATTTGGTTTCCTTGTATTATAAATAGGTTTTTAGGGTTTTAGGTAGGGAGAGAAGTTAGAACGTCCAGAACTTGTTACTTCAAATTTTTACTTTGTTCTTGGAGATTTCTTTTGACTTTACTTTCGAGTTATAACATTGTGATTTTTGTGAAGATTTCAAATTGTGTGTTCTTCAATTCATCATTGTAAGTGTTTAATTATGCAAATTCATAACATGATTCTTTCATCTACAACAAATATGAGTAGCTAAATCCACAACTAGGGTTATGAGAACCATGAAGAACTAAAAAAGTAAAAATTGGATAATTGGTAATTCCTGGAAAGTGTACATACTTGTATTATTTATCTCTTTGCTTAGAATGATTTTTAATGGTTGCAAATGTTAGAACTCGCCCAATTCTTACTTACTGAATCAAGGGGGTAATAAATGAGAAAAGGGATAAAATAACAAGATTTGACGTGATTACACTCATCTAATCAACCTGAATAGATCAAGGGATGGGTGTACTAAGACGAGGTAAGGGTTAGTAATGCGACACCCATGGATGGATCTAGTCACGTGGTGAAATTTTCATAGCGCCTGGATCAAAGGGTTAGGTGAACATAACTTACCAGTTCTGCATGCTACACACTAGAAAAGGTTATGATTATCTGGTTACACTGAGTTAGGAATTTATGGGGAACACAATACTCTAGTTAATTCTCTCACTGATTTCACAACACTTGCACTAGACTATTTGATTTTAGTTTAGTTTTAATAATTGTTTTTATCAAGCACCCCCTTTTAGAAAATAAGTAGATTAATTTATCCTAATTGCTTTAATTACTTAAGTCTCGACCTTATTTCTCATGGGATTGACCCTAATCGTTGTTAGGTTCTATATTTGAACAGTGACCACTTATAACTTAATTGGGAGGTGTAGTTTGGGCGTGATCAAATTTTGGCACCATTGTTGGAGAATACAACTTTTAGATTGGTTTAATTACGGTGATTTGTGAGGTAATCTTTATTTTCCTTATTTTACTTGTTTTTGTTATTTTTGTTTTTCTTTCAACATACAAATGTACTGTATGCCTAGTACTCATAGTCGAGGCATCCCCTTGACTCCATTTGATCCATAGATCCAGAGAACATTGCGAAGAATGACAAGGATAACGCAAATAATGTTGCAAATATTGCACTCAATCTGAATAAACAAGACCCACCACAACTTGAGGATGTGAATCTACCACCGCAGGATCTATAAGTAGCTGCTAATGCACGAAATCAATACAGACTAGACCCTATGGCAGTGGATGTCACCAGAGCTATTGTGTTACCTCCTTTATCGAAGGATACTAAGTTCGTCATATCAAGTGGGTTACTACAGATATTGAAGAATAGAGGGTTTTACACAGGCTTACCATTAGAGGATCTGCATAACCATCTACATAATGTTATTTTTGTCTACAAGAGCATGATGGGAAATCAAAATCTATCCATGGATGTTGTGGGGCTCCATGTCTTCCCGTTATCTCTCACAGGTGAAGAAAAAGGATGGTTAAACTTTTACAGGGTTCTATCACTACATGGGGAGAAATGCAAAAAGCCTTTTTTGAGAGATATTTTACCAAGTCAAAGAAGTTAAAGCTGAAGGATCAAATAAATAACTTTGAGCAATTTCCTGGTTATTCTATAAGTAATACATGGGAGCGGTTCACAAAGTGCTTGAGAAGTGTTCCCCACCATAAGATTGTTGATGATTCCTTAGTGGATATATTCTATCGGGCATTGGATGATAATTGCTATGCGGTTGCTGACACCATATCGGGAGGCTCATTCTTAGATTGTACTTGAACGATTGAAGAAGGTAGCAAAGACTAACCATGCATGGGGCTCGGGGGATAAATCAAGGACTAGGAACTCTTTCTCATCCAATAAAAATCCAGAGCAAGCCAAGATTAACGAAGATGTGATACAAGAGTTGGCTCGAATTAGTACTAATATAGGGTTGCTGATGAAGCAAAATTAGGAGAGAGTGAATGCAGTTAGTCACCAACCACCACGTGTACCCATGTATGAGGAGTCATATTATGAGGAGGACAATTGCTTTGTGATCGATCAAATGTGGTGTTTCCAGACAATTATGCAAGGGCCCAATCAGGACTATTGGCGCCAAGGTCAAGAGAATCAAGGTTAGACTATAGCAGGGATAATGAATATAGGGACAACAACCGAGGTGGTTACTATGATAGAAATTGGGGACAAGACAAAAATGGTGGTTGGGGTCGAAGAGATGGGTATATATATGGTTTGTATGTGCCACCACATAATTGTGATTTTAGGGCTAGGAGTGCGTTCATTGAGGAGATATTTGAGAAGTTATTGAAGAACACTGACATACAAGATGAGATGTTGAAAGTGATGAAAGCTGACATCTTAGGTATTAATCAGAAGATTGAGTTTCACCTTGTAGCTATTGAGTAGTTGAGCATCAATTTGGTCAGATGTCTACACAATTGAATCAGTGTTATAAGGGTACATTTCCAAGAAAAACAGTGCAAAATTCAAAGAATGATAGGCAGTGCATGGTAGTGATGACACGAGATGGTAAGCAGATGAACGATACACCAATGTCAATAGATGATGATGTGGTTCGTGAGAAGACAGTAGAAAGCAAGGATGTAAAGATTGGGGATGCAAAATCCAAGGATGGGGTTAGAAATAAAGTGGTGACACCAAGGAAGCTGAAACCCATACCTAGGCCTCCACCACCTTTCCCTTAGAGACTCAAGAAGAAGGAAGGGGAAGGGATGTATCAAAACTTTATCTCTATGTTAAAACAACTATTTATTAATCTCCCACTCATTGATGCATTTGAGCAAATGCCCAAATATGCCAAGTTTATGAAGGATCTTGTGACTAAGAAATTAACATGAGTCAAGATCTTGCTCATGATCTTCATCATTATGAAGCTATTACAACAAGGTCCTTGGTCTAGAAGAAGGGGGATCCTGGAGAATTCACCATCCCTTACACCATCAGAGTCTTTAACTTTGCAAAGGCATTATGTGATTTAGGAGCCAACATTAACTTAATGCCTCTTGCAGTATTCAAGAAGTTAGGCTTGGGAGCCCCCAAATTGACTACAATACGGTTGTTGATGGCAGACAAGATTATGAATAAACTTGTAGGGATACTCTATGATGTGTTAGTCCGAGTTAAAAATTTCATATTCCTCGAAGATTTCATAGACTTGATTGTGAAGTTGACTTTGATGTCCCAATCATCTTGGGAAGACCCTTCCTAGTCACTGGGCGAGCAATAATGGATATGGAGTTGGGTCAACTCAAGTTTAGTTTGAATGACAAAGAAGTTAACTTTAATGTTTGCCAGTCAATGAAGAGACTTGATGATCTAAAAGTTTTCTCTGTTATTGAGAGCATTGATGAAGTGAAACTGAAGGTACCAACTAAGGAAAGGTTGGGTGTCAAAATTCTTGAAGTTGTGTTGATGAAATTTGAGAGTGATGACATCCCAGACTATGATGAGATTGTTAAGGCACTTGGACTATATGGTTATCATAGGCACCCACTCAAGATTGAGTTGGACTTGAATAATCGAGAGTTACCACCTACTAGACCATCCATTGAGGAGCCAACAGTGTTGGAGTTAAAGGCTCTTCCAACCCACTTGAGGTATGTGTTTTTGGGTATTAACAATACTTTGCCTATTATTATTGTTGCAAATCTCAATGGCGAACAGATTGAGGCATTGATCTCGGTACTGAAGTGATTCAAACAGGCTATTGGATGGATGATTATAGACATCATTAGCATCCCACCTCACATATGCACTTAAACAATTCAACTTGTCAAGGATTATAAGTCGAGCATCGAGCACCAATGATGTATATAACCCATTAATGTAAGAGGTTGTGTGCCAAAAAATCATTAAGTGGTTAGACGTGGGGGGTGATATATCTGATTATTGATAGTGAATGGGTGAGTCTGGTCCAGTGTGTTCTAAAGAAAGGAGGTATCATTATGGTCCTAAATTCTAGCAATGAGTTGATTCTCATGAGACCAGTCACAGGTTAAAGAGTTTACATGGACTATCACAAGCTTAATACATTGACAGAGAAGGATCACTTCCCTCTAGCATTCATGGACCAGATGCTAAATCTCTTGGTGGGTAAAGGCTGATACTATTTTCTTAATGGTTATTTAGGCTATAATCAGATATCTATTGCTCTAGAGGACCAAGAGAAGATGAGCTTTACATGTCCTTATGGCACCTTCACATTCAAGAGTATGCCATTCAAATTGTGTAATGCATCGACCACATTCCATAGATGCATGATGACCATCTTCTCAAATATAGTGGAGGATACCATTGAGGTTTTTATGGATGACTTCACTGTGGTTGGAGATTCATTTGAGGATTGCTCGAGGCATTTGCATGATGTGTTGCGGGGATGTGAGGAATGTCATCTTGTTCTTAATTGGAAAAGTGTCAATTCATAGTAAAGAAAGGCATTGTGTTGGGACACAGGATCTCCATCAAAGTCATAGAGGTTGATATAGCTAAAGTTTAGGTAATTGAGAAGCTTCCTCCACTTATCTCTGTAAAAGGTGTGAGAAGATTCTTAAGGCATATAGGCTTCTACAGATGATTCATTAAGGACTTTTAAAAGATTGCACATCTATTGTGCAAGTTACTTGAAAAGGATGATAAGTTTGTGTTTGAGTGATGCATGTCTGAAAGCATTTAAAGGGTTGAAGCAGAGGTTGATATCGGCACCTATTATAGTTGTTCCAGATTGGACCCAGCCTTTCGAGATCATGTGTGATACAAGTAGGGTTACACTTAGGGTAGTGTTGGGACAACACAGAGAGAATATTCTACATCCCTTCTATTATGCCAGTAAAACCCTAAATGCAGCACAGAAAAACTACATTATCACTGAGCAGGAGTTACTTGTAGTGGTCTTTGCATTCGAGAAGATCATATCATATCTTTTGGGACCAAAGTCATTGTACATACTGCCCGCTCAACATTGTGGTATTTGATGGTGAAGAAGGACAACAAACCAAGGTTGATTCGATGGGTACTTCATCTCCAAGAGTTTGATTTTGAGGTGATTGACATAAAGGGGTGATGTGCTATCAAAAAATACACTTTTGATGCTTAAAACATGAAATTTTGTGTGTTCTCAAAACGATGTTGGTAGTTTGATGTGTTTTTATATTTGTTTTTCAAGTTTATAGGAAAACAAATATAAAAACACAAATTGTCATTTGAGCCGTAGAATTTTATATGAGTCGTGGATCAAGTTTCGTGCCTTAAGGATCAGAAATGGAGGAGTTTCTAGAACGCTTTCAGACGAAATCCTATACGATCCATAAGTATGAATACGGACTGTCGAAGGGTATCGTAGAAGAGATAGCTAGTATCGAATAAGGAAGACTACAAATCCTAGGTATAGGCCGTAAAACTTTGTACGACCCGTAACCCTGACCGTAATGCCTGCTGACTCAGTTTTTCTATTTCATTTTGGATTTAGTTTTTAGTTATTATAAATAGGTTTCTAGATTTTTATAAGAAAAGACGCACCAAATAGAGAAAACCAGTAGAGAAACACTTGAAGAGCTCTTCTTTTGTGATTTTCTCATTAATTTTATACATTGTTATTTCTTGAAGATTGGAATTTCTTATTTTTAACCTCATCATTGTAAGTGATTTATTTTTCTATTCCTTAACATGATTTCTTCATCTACAATGATTATGCATGGCTAAATCCATAACTAGGGTTGTGGGAACCATGAAGAACTAACAAGGTAAACCCGAATAATTGGTAATTCTTGAAAAGTGTGCATGCATATATCAATTATTTCCTTTGTACTAAATGCTTTTTAACAGTGGCCAATATTAAAACTTACCTTTATTTTTATCTATTGGATCAAGGTGGAAAGGAATGGGAAAAGGGAGTATTTAATAAGATTCGATTGATTTCTTCTCGCCTAATCAACCAAATTGGATCAAGGGGAGGTTGTACTAGAATGATAGATAAGGGTTAGTAATCTCACATTGCGGGAATGAATCAAATCACGTAGTGAAATTTACCTCTCGCCTGGATCAAAGGGTTTGGTAAAACTTAATTTACCATTCTGTAGGCTACACACTAGAAAATATTATGATTATCTGGTGACACTGAGTTAGGAATTAATAGGGAACACAATAGCCTAGTTACTTTTTCTACTAATTTCACATTACGCGTTCTAGTTTAGGTTTATTTTCTTGCAATTACAAATCCCCCCTTTCGGGAGATAAGTAGGTTAATTCACTCAATTTGCTGTAACTACTCCGAGTCTAACCATATTCTCTATAGGATTGATTCTAACCTTGGTTAGGTTATATACCTTGACAACGACTGCTTAAACCTTCAAAAAGGAGGTGTATCTTGGGCAACATCAAGTTTTTTGCGCCATTATCGGGGAATATGATTTAGACTGGTGTAATTCGAGTAATTTGGGAATTGATCCTTATTTCTCTCATTTTACATTTTTATTGTGTTTGTTTTATTTCAGCATACAGGTGTAGTGCATGCAAAACATTCGTAGTTGAGACAATCCCTTGACTGCTTTTAACCCTTAGATCCAAAAGTTACTAAGAAAGAAGGCCCAGAATAATGCAAACAATATTGCAAATGAGGCAGTGAATGCACCACTGAACTAGAACAGTAATAATGATAACCCAGCTCTACTTGAGGATGTTAATCCACCACCGCAGGATCTTCAAGCTGCAGCTAACACATGGAATCAATATTGGCTTGATCCTATAGTGATGGATGTCACTGTATCTATTGTGTTACCTCCACTGCCAGATGACACAAAGTTCATCATTTCGAGTGGGTTGCTTCAAATACTGCAAAATCACAGGTTATTCGTGAGCTTGCCATCCGAGGATCTATATAACCATCTACACAATGTTGTCTTCATCTGCAAGAGCATGATGGGAACTCAAAATCTCTCTATGGATGTCGTTAGGCTTCGTGTCTTCCCATTGTCTCTTATAGGTAACACAATGCTATGGTTATCTGAGCTCCCACAAAGTTCAATCACCAGCTGGGCAGAACTACAAAAGGCCTTTTTGGAAAAGTATTTCCCGAGGTCAAAGAAGCTAAAGTTGAAGGACCAATTCAACAACTTTGAGAAATTTTCTGGTGATTCGATCAGTACTACATGGGAAAGGTTCATAAAGGGCCTAAAGAGTGTCACTGACCAGAAAATAGTTGATAAAGCCCTAGTGGAAATCTTCTATCAAGCCCCTAATGAAAATATCCAAGCCATGGTTGACACTATCATGGGTGGTTCGTATTTAGATCATCCATTTCAGGAGGTTGCTCAAAGGTTGTAAAGAGTGGTCAAGATGAATCGTGCATGGGGAAAAAGAGACAAGTCAATTATTAAAAGCTCATTCTTAGTAAGTACTGATTCGACATAACCAAAGATAAATGAAGACATGATGAAAGTGCTTGCGTAGATTAGTACCAATATGGAGTTGTTGATGAAGCAGAACTAAGAATGTATTAATGTAGTAGCCCATGAGCCTCAACGAACACCTATGTACGAAGAGCCTTATTATGAGGAGGATACTTGTTTCATCACTTATTAGATAGCGGGTTTTCAGACCAACGCCTAAGGGTTCAATCAGGACTATTGGCACTAAGGTGAAGGAAATCAAGCTCAGAACTTTAATAGAGATGGAGCTTTCAGAGACAATAATCAAGAAGGCTATTATGGCAGGAACAAGGGCTAAGATAGAGATACTAATTATGTAGATAGAGAAGGTTACATAAGTGGTTTGTATGTTCCATCACATAATTGAGAGTCTGGTGCTGGTAGCTCTCAAATTGATGAGATGTTTGACCGACTATTGAATAAAGAAAACGCTTAGGATGAGACCTTGAAGGGGATGAAATCTGACATCTCCAGTATTAATCAGAAAATAGAGTCTCATTTTGGTTCTATCAAGCAGCTGGAGCAATAGTTCAGTCAGATGTCGACTCAATCAAACCAGCATCCGAAAGGTACATTACCCAGCAACACAATTCAGAACCTTAAAAATGAGGGACAGTGTATGGAAGTGACTAATCGTGGTGGAAAATAGACTATTGACCCTTTGATGCTAGTTTATGATGATAGCATTCATGGGGAGATGGTCAAGATAAAGGATGCAGAGACTGGGGATACACGTGTCAAGGATGGGGAGAGTGATGCAGTAGTGACACCATAGAAGTTAAAACCTATCCCTAGACCTACTCCTCTTTTCCCTTAGAGACTAAAAAGGAAGGAGGAGGAAGGTGAATTCCAGCTCTTCATCTCAATATGAAATAACTCATTATCAATATTCCTTTTATCAAAGCATTAGATCAGATGCTTGGGTATGCAAAGTTCATGAATGACTTGGTCATCAAGAAATGGATCGTGTGTTAGAAGCTCTGTCAAGAGCTTCAGCATTGTAGTGTGATATCCATAAAGTCCTTAGTACAAAATTGAGAGGATCCAAGAGCATTAACCATACCCTGCACCATTGGAGATGTTGAGTTCGCAAAAATATTATGTGATCTTGGTGCCAACATCAATCTAGTGTCCCTTGTGGTATTCAGGAAGCTAGGCTTGGGAGCCCCTACTCCTATAAATATGCAATTGTTGATGGTTGAAAGGATGGTGAAAAAGCCTGTGGGGATATTATGATGTCCTTCTCAAAGTGGAGAAATTCATATTCCCCGCAAACTTTGTGATCCTGTATTGCAAAGTTGACGTTGAAGTCTTAATCATCTTGGGAAGGCCTTTCCTAGCCATTGAGCAAGCACTAGTGGATATAGAATCAGGCTAACTCAAGTTTCAATTGAATGATGAAGAAGTCATCTTTAACATCTTCCAGTCGATGAAAAGGCCAAATGACCTGAACATGGAAGTTTGGACCCTTGATGAAGTCTGAGTAATCAAGCGGCCCAAGTTATGCCGCGATAATAAATCAGGCGCTTCTTAGGAGGTAATCCAAGATATTTGATGTACTAGTAGTGTTTTTTGTTTTGTGTTTAACCTTTTGACTTGTAGGTAGTTTCACTTTAGTGCTTTCAGTTGTAATTTAGGACTTTTGGACTGGTGGCATATAGGGTAACAGTGTGTTCTGTGAAGGGGATGCAGGTACAAGGCCAAATCTACCATCTTGGGCTAGAAAAAGCAACAAGAAGTGAATTTATTGGTCATAAATGGGGCTCGTGGATCCCAAGTAAGATTTCTAAAATTGTCTAAGTGTCGGGGTCTTCTACAACATAATCCATGAGTCGTATGTCCATATATGGCCCGTAGACAGGTCCATGAAGCCAATTCCTAAAACTAGGGATTAGACTCACTACGAGAATAGTTTCTACGAGCTGTAAAAGCTTCTATGGCTCGTAGTCAGGGCTTCATAGGGTCTGGGCCCAAATGTTACCCAACCTAGTCAATATAATAAAAAGAGAGGTAAATTTGTTACCTCTTATCTTATCAAATTTCGCAATCTTATCAAACCACCATAGTTTTCAGCCAACTTTTGGTGAGTCTTCGACCACCTAGGGTTTCAATTGTTTCGGTTTCCTCCTTCAATTTCTCAACCTGTTAAGCAAAATCCAGTAAGTTCTTAACTTTGATTATTTACATATCACCAAAAAAATTTGTCATTAGGTTTAGTTGTTGTTGGGTATGATATTTCAAAGTTTGTGTGCTCAATATAAGTGTTGCCCTTGTATGTAAAATAATATTTTGTTTAACATTGATTGGGTAGTCGCCTTGGATTTGAATAATATAAGGCTGAAATATGTATTTATATGTTTAAATTAGTCTTGTTGTTGTTGAATGTTGTTGCTTAATACCACAGTCACATGTCGATAATAGTATATGAAACTCATTGTTTTAAAAAATGGCATGTGCTTGTGTGTGTGTGTATAGTAGCATAATTTCTAATTATTGAACATTGGTCGGAATGTGTCTTTGGATGCGTAAAATGATGCCTGATGGGATAGTGAATAATTGTCACTTGTGGGGTAATAGGGAACTTGTTGGGTTATTCTAAGTACATAAACATATTGCTTCGGTGCTGAGTATAATTGTTGTGATCTATTGATAATCCCATTTGATGAACTTATAAAACTCAAGGAACTAGAATTTTCACACTGCGAGGGTCTTCTACGGCCTGTGGATTAATCCATGAGTCGTAGTTGCCCCTTGTAAGTGAAGCCAATAGCCTGGGGATTTATGAGATTACATCAAACAAAACCTCTTACGGGATATGGTTTATTCTATGAACCGTAGATAGGTTTCATAGGGTGATGCCTGCAAAAATGTTAAGACTAGAACCACATCTATGAATTAGTCTACGACCCATTGTTTGTTTTACGAGTCATACCTGGTCTCATAGATGTTCTTCGAGCAATTGATTTTACTGTGCCTTCCCACCTACAAAGGGCTTCTACGGCTTATAGTTTTCCCTATGGCTTGTAGATAAGCCTTTGTAGGTTCTTTTATCACCATTTCTGATATCTTCTTATTTTTCATTCCTATACCTGTGGGGCTAATAAGTGTTTTAATTGTGTGATTATAGGTATTATGACTCCCCAACACAAGATAGATGAGATACAGTCCATGTGAGAGCAGTTATGTGACAAGCCTATGGACTCTGAGGCTACTCCTGAATCTAGTGGATCATTAGAGGAGCTCGGTGTTGGTCCAGATGTGTGCATTGAATCACGACAGAATCGGGTGGCTACTAGACAAATATTGTCAACCTGCACATTAACCATAGTTTCTCGACCTCCCCAGTCTGACAAAGGAGGCGACAAATAAAGTAGCTCGATACAGATGACTTTCTCTATAGAGGGATCAGGATCAGAACAGAAAGCTGACTTTAGCTCAGGAGAGGAGTCCAGCTCAAGGCTGCAGAGTCCACTCCTACACCACCAGCACCACTCTTATCTCCAGATGTGCTGAATAAAAGATGGTGTGTATGGGGGATGCAGTGGGTACATCGAGATGACTTCCAGCATGATAAGCAAGGTCAACAAGCTCGAAATACTTTTTAGGAGCCTCGACTAATCACCACTGGGCTTGACAATACCCTAGGGTTCCAAGATACTATGGCTCATTATGGATTAGAATGGTTGGCAGCTTAGTCGGGGAAGTACTCCTCTGTGATAGTTTGAGAGTTCTACGCTTCTTATGCTGCCACCATTTCACACTCGACCCTAAAAGGGAAGAGATTCCTTACATAGCCCCAACATACACAGATGATGGTGAGGGGACATCAAGTCGACATATCCGAGGCCATCATATGTTGGTTTTAATTTGGTCCCCAGTATGAGACTCCTATCTGTACTACTGTGTATGATTACAGATTGAGCCAAACTTGGTACTGAGGCTTGATGAAGGATATAACCCACAAGGGAGCTTTGACGAGATGGATTATTGAGCAGGGCCAAAACCCTGACTAGATTTCCACACCATTAGCGATCGTCAAAGCATCACTCAACTTCACTGAGACGTTTTGCTAGGTTGTAGTGAGATCACCGATCAGTCTGACACATACTGATAATACACTCACACCAGATCACACAGTATTGGTTGCCAACATCTTAGCTGGCTATGATATTGATTGGGTCCGCTTGATCGTAGAGCAGAGTCATGAGGTGGACCTGAAGAGGTCTACCTCCATCCCTTTCCCGTGTTTGATATATAGGTTATATATAGTCACGAGGGTGGCGATCCTTCACCAGGTGGACCCTCTGATCGAGGTTTAGTGGACATTAGATACCAACCTAATATAGGCTGATGAGAACTCGGTGTTACTTCGGCGAGCACCATATCCTACAGTGTGTATACTAGAGATGTTCTCCGCAGCAACTCCACCTTCTAATCCTTCAAGTTCTATTGCTGCTCCAGTTGTTGAAGGGCCCTCACAGTTGGACACAACTATAGAGTTAAAGCTCATTTCATCTTTATGACTCCCGCGCCAGAGGTAGTACCTATATCTCCCCCGTGCATGGTATACATGTCTGTGGAATCTATTCAGACCAATGTGTAGATATTGGTTCAGACTGAGACCCAGCTAGCTCAATTACTATAGCAGATCAATCCTTGGGTCCACTAGGCCTTTTCTGAGGTAGAGGAGCACATGTAGACACACTGTGTGACCACTATTGAGGAGAGACTTACACCAGTGCATGGATGCATAGATGCATTTGAGTGGAGAGTAGAGTAGAGCCGTAGTTCAGTCTGACCTCCTAATCTGACTACTATGAAGATAGAGATTTAGTAGCTCTGGTCTGAGATGAGAGCAGCAGTAGCAATAGCACCAGTGGTATTATTGATGCCCGACACTAGTACTAAGGTGTTCATCGATATTTTTTCCACTGAGGAGATACCACTCCGCACCTCTAAGAAAAGGCACCATTCTGAGACAAATGATCCAAATATTTGAGATAACAGGTATATTGATAGAGAGAAAGCAGTTTGAGGCTTCTAGAAAAGGCTCTATTACAGGTAAGCAGGCCCGGTAGGCTCGTGGCCTCGAGAGAATGAAGGGTACTGGACCCTCTAGACATGCTACTACTATAGAGGAGACCACCAGGCAGGTTAAGGGTGGTCAGACACAATTGGAGACTGGCGCTTTGGCGCCCAAGTATGATGTTTTACCCCTATGCTTTGATATAGCTATATTTGGTGCATTAAGGATAATGCGACTGATATTCGATGGGGGTGTGGGTAGTTATAGGCCTCAATGAAGTTTGAGTAACCAAGACCTATAACTATCCCAATTTCTGAGTTCGGGGGGTTTTCTTGCCTGTGTTCTTTCCCCAAGGACATTTATTTTCTATTGAATCGACATGTTTAGTATGTGTAAGTAGTATTAGTAGCATGTAGTACTAAGGTTTATGGCATATGATAGTTTTGTGTGAAAAATGATACCCATCACATTTTTGTATTAGGTAGTTTGATAATGACCATATGACTTTGATAGTTGACAGTGCTTGTTCTAATAAGTGAGGTTAAATTTTGATGAAAAATATAATCTGAGAGCCTGTATTGATAGTGTAATCAGTGCCATGTATGTGTGAGTTTATTTTCTTGATTCTTATATTGTGTTTCAATTCAGAACTTATCCTATCACTCTAACTTAGATTGTAAGTTAGTTGGTCAGGAAAAGATCTTAGGTCATTGTTTAGTTGGTCAGGAAAGGATCTTAGGTCGTTGTTCATATTATTCCACTTAGCCTGAATAACCAACCAAATACGTTGTGTATCCCTTGATCCAAATGTTTAAGCTTAAAGTGTACCATTTCCTTTGTAAACACTTGTATACCCTAGCCTTGTTAAAAGTGAAATCCTAAAATTGGCCCTGGTCATTCCTTGAATATTGTGCACCTTGACTAAGGCAAAAAGCTTAAGTTGAGGGTGGCTACCTAAAGTGGCTCTGGTTCATAGGTTGGATAGTGTGCACCACAACTCAGGCCAATAGCCTAAGGTGAGGGTGGCTGGTGTAAGAAAAGTCATAATATATGGGGTGGTGATATATGAAAAAAGGGGGAAACTGTGATATGGGTGCAAGAAAAAATGAATAGATGCCTCAATAATGAGCTAAAAAAACAGTGAAAATAAAAGGCAATAAGCAAACAAAAATGAGTAAGGTACCCAAAAAAGTCTGAAATAGGAGAAAGGAAGAAAAAGTTGAAAAATGACAGCATTGGTAGGGAAAAAATGTGAAATAATGTAGTGTCAAGGAGGGCCATTAGTTATTATGTTCCTAAAACATCATAGCAAAGCCCCCTAAGCCTACGTTATAAGCCAAGAAAGTCCTAGGGTGATCTTAGTCCAAGTAGTCAAAGGTCATAGTTGTGAGTATAGGGGCAAACATATGGTATTGTGCACAATGTTTGAATATCTATTATGAGTGTGAGTGCTTTTATTTAGTCCCAAGCATTGAATCCAAAATTACTATCATGAGTGGGATATGGTATTTATTTATATGAGGAAACTTTCATTGCACTGTTAATTTTAGGTTAATTCAGTGATTGTTGCTTATTTGTGGTTACCTTGTATGTCATAGTTATGCTATCACATGTGTTGATCTACATTGGTTTGTTTGATGACTATTTGATACACATTGATGAGTAGTGTAGGTATCTATGCTAGATTTTGAGATAAAGTATGTCATTAGATTGACGTCTATGTATTACTATACTGCTTTTGTAGATTGAGTCAGTTGCTTGAGAACAAGCAACAACTTTAAGTTGAGGGTATTGATGTGCTATAAAAATACAATATTTTTTATGCTTAAAACTTAGAATTTTGTGTGTTCTCAAAGCGATGTTAGTAGGTTTGATATGTTTTTATGTTTGTTTTTCAAGATTACAGGAGTTGGCATGATTTTGGGAAAAGTCTGTAGAATTACAGCTTTTTGAGGAAGTATAAGACACTCTACGGGCCGTGGAAACTTTCATGAGTAGTAGAGTGGTTGAGATCCAGTGAAGGGCCTATTTCAGATGTTAAGTCCACGAACTATTAGACGAGCCATGAAATTTTATACGAGTTGTGGATCAAGTTTCATGCTTTAAGGATCAGGAGTGGAAGAGTTTCTAGAAAGCTGTCAGATGAAACCCCATACAGGTCGTAAGTATAAATACAACTTATAGAAAGGTATCATAGAATAGATAGCCAGGTTTGAAGAAGGAAGACTACAAAGCCTAGGTACAGGCCATAGAACTTTGTACGACCCGTAACCCTGACCGTAATATTTGCCGACTCAATTTTCCTATTTTATTTTGGATTTGGTTTTTAGTTATTATAAATAGATTTCTAGGTTTTTTAGAAGAAAAGATGCACTAGACAGAGAAAAATAGTAGAGAAACACTTGAAGAACTCTTCTTTTGTGATTTTGTCAATAATTTTATACATTGTGATTTCTTGAAGATTAGGATTTCTTATTTTTAACCTCATCACTGTAAGTGATTTATTATGCTATTCCTTAATATGATTTCTTCATCTACAATGATTATGCATAGCTAAATCCACAATTAGGGTTGTGGGAACCATGAAGAACTAACAAGGTAAACCTAGATAATCGATAATTCTTAGAAAGTGTGCATGCACGTATTAATTATTTCCTTCATGTTTAATGCTTTTTAAGAGTGACCAACATTAGAAGTTTCCCTAATTCTTATCGATTGGATCAAGGTGGTAAGGAATGGGAAACATGAGTAGTTAACAAGATTCAATTAATGTTTTGTCATCTAATCAACCAAACTGGATCAAGGGGAGGTTGTATTGGAATAATAGGTAAGGGTTAGTCATTTCACACTACAAGGATGGATCAAATCATGTAGTGAAATTTACCTCTCACCTGGATCAAAGGGTTTGGTAAACTTAACTTATCATTCTACAAGCTACACACTAGAAAAGATTATGATTATCTGGTGACAATGAGTTAGGAATTCATGGGGAACACAATACCCTAGTTACTTCTTCTACTGATTTCATAACACTTGTTCTAGTTTAGGTTTATTTCCTTGCAATTACAAATCCCTCCCTTTCGGGAGATAAGTAGGTTAATTCACTCGATTTGCTTGTAACTACTCTGAGTCTGACCATATTCCTTGTGGGATTAATCCTAACCTTGGTTAGGTTATATATCTTGACAACGACAACTTAAATCTTCAAAAAACGAGGTATAGCTTGGGCGACATTAAGGTGACAGAGAATCAGGTTGCAAACCACCTATCCAAACTTGAAGATGAGGCGATGGAAAAGTTTAACGATGGGGTTAAGATTGATGATTCATTCCTTGATGAGAGAGTATTACCAGTATCTCATGATTTGATACCATGGTTCACAGATTATGTGAGCTATCTAGTTAGTGATGTTGTGCCACCAGAATTGACTTCTCACCAGTGTCGTAAGTTTTATATTTGATGTGAAGAAGTTTTTCTGGGATGATACATTTTTTTCGTGTTTGTACAAATGGGATTATTCATCGATGTGTTCCCGAGGTAGATATGATGAGCATTTTGGAGGCTTCTCATTCATCATTGGTCAGTAGACATCATAGTGGAATCAAGATAGCGCATAAGATCTTACAATGTGGCCATTATTAGCCAACCATCCACCAAGATGCCCATGACTATGCTAAAGCATATGATAAGTTCTAGAGAGAGGGTGGTGTTTCCAGAAAGCGTGAGCTCCTACTTAACCCTATTATAGTGATCGAGTTGTATGATGTTTGGGGTATGGAATTATGGGACCGTTCATCCATTTTATGGGAACAAGTACATCTTTATTGTTGTGGAGGACTATGTCTCAAAATGGGTGGAGGCAGTTGCTCTTCCTAACAATGAAAGTAAAAGTGTCATGGCATTCCTTAAAAGAAATATTTTCTCTTAGTTTGGCACTCCTCGGACAATCATCAGCGATGAAGATTCCCATTTTTGCAATAGATTATTCAAAGCTATTCTTGAGAAGTATGGGGTGAAGTATAAAATGGAAATGCCTTACCATCCCAAACAAGTAGGCAAGTTGAGGTATCTAATAGGGAGATTAAACATATTATATCAAAGACTATGAATGCTAACCGGATAGACTGGTAGCGAAGGCTTGATGAAGCATTATGGGCGCACTGAACAACATTCAAATCTCCCATAGGTATGTTTCCTTACCAAATTGTCTTTGGTAAATCTTGTCACTTACCTATACAGCTGGAGCACAAGGCGATATGGGGTCTTAGGAAGCTGAATCTAGATTGGAATGATGCAACAAACTCAAGGTTGAGCCAACTCAATAAACATGATGAGTTTTGGTTCAGGGCATATGAGAGCTTAGTCCTATATAAGAAAAGGATGAAGTTGTATCATGAACGTCGCATTGAGCATCACCAGTTCACACCAGGAGACTTGGTCTTGCTGTTCAATTCAATGTTGAAGTTATTTTCTGGAAAACTCAAGTCCAAATGGGTGAGACCCTTCAAAGTTAAACATGTTTTCCATTATAGGGGTATTGAGTTAGAGAAGAAAAATGCCATGAGATTCAAAGTGAATGGATAAAGAATCAAAAAATACTTTAGAAATACTGAGGAAGTGTAGACAGTGGAAGCATGGTCACTTGGTGAAGTCTGAGTAACCAATTCATTTAAGTTGTGCCACGATAATAAATCAGGTGCTACTTGGGAGGAAACCCAAGATATTAGCTGTAAGTTTTATGTATTTGTGTTAGTTTTTCTTTTTGGACATAGGTAGTTTAGGTTTCATGTTTTTGTTGTAAATTTTGACTCACAGACTGGAAAATTATAGGGTAACAATTTATTCTGCTGAGAATGTGTAGGAACGGGGTTAAGGTAACAAAAAAGTACAAAGAAGTCAGAAAAATCAGTTCTACGACTAGTTCCATGGGTTGTGGTGTATAATGACTTGTAGAACCATTTCTAGTGAGCATAAATTCATGCACTCCAGTCCACGAGCTAACTTTATGGTCCGTAGACAAATATATGGGCCATGAATGGGGTTCATGGACTCCAGGTAAGATCCTGGAATTTTGCTAAGTGTTGAGGGTACTTATGAACCCGACCCATGAGCTGTAGGGCAGCCTATGATCCGTATGTGATTTCATCAAAGTCAAAACCTTAGAAGAGGGATTCTAAAATCACGAGACCATGCGCGAGTCATAACACCTTATACGACCAGTAATCGGGGTTTTATGAGATCAGAATCCCATTTAAACTTGACTTGGTCAGTTAAATAAAAGAGGGATAATTTCAATTACCCCTAAATTTCTCAATTATTTCCACACATACCAATCCCTACCCCTTCGTCCCAAATCTTTGACCACCGTCCAAGCTACACCTTACTTTTTGGCTAGTTTTTTGGGCAAATTTTGGTGATGGAGTCACTGTTTTGGCAAACCTAGGGCTTCAAGAATTTCATTTTTTTGCTAATTTTCTCGGCCTTTCACTCACTAATGCGGTATGTACTCCTCCTGACTTTTTGTTTTTTGGCTGAAAAATTATGTTATTGGTTTGAGAAGCAAATGAGGTTGAATATTATAATTTTCTTGCCCCAATCTTCAGTATTGCCTGAGAATTGAGTGTCTTATGTACTTGTCACTGTTTGATTACATATATTGTCCTTTAAATGAGTAAGTTGATATGAGTATCATTGTTTGAAATCGTGAAATCCTTTGTCATCTGAGTTATACTGAATTATCTTGTTAGAATCGATTAAGTGGTTGCGTGAATTGAATAATAGCATGAAACATTGGTCAAATGGTGGTTGTCCTAATGTTTAAATGTACTATAATTGAGTTGATGATTGAAGGGTAGGACAATAAATTGTCTATATTTGAGCCTTGGGTTGGTTGGTGGTAATTTGCTTATGCATGTGTTTTGGTTGAATTGGAATACGTGGATTGCATGTTGGGATTAGTTAACTGTGATTTAGTTGTCATTGCTTTGATTCTATTTAATTTTGTGTACCCTGTTACTGTATCCTAGTTGTTAGGCTTGGATTATCATTTAATTTTCAATTGTCTGGGACTTAGTTGGAAGTTTACTTGTATATTTACGTAATGGAATCGAATTGGCTACTTGGGAAAGTTTAGTTGCTATTTTTCAAAAGTACGAGGGTCTTCTACAACCCATGGTTTAATCCATGGACAGTAGTTGGCCTAGTACCACTTAGATTGGTTAACAGATTCATTAGGGAAGTACTCCCCGATACTGGTTTAAGAGTTTTATGTGTCCTATGCTGCTACCATCATCGAGGTGACCCCAAAGAAGGGAAAGCCCCTTTCACATCCCCAATTGACACAAACAATGGTGCGTGGAGTTCCAGTTGATCTATCTGAGGCCACCATCCATATATTCCTATTTAGTCCTGAGTATCGGGCCCTTATAATGATAACAAAGTATGATTATAGGTTAGGGAAGACTAGGGACTAAGTTCTTATGAGAGACCCGACCAAAAGGTCATTTTGATGAGGTAAATTGCCAGCCATATAATTTGCCGGGCCAGGACCCTGTTTGGATATCTAGTTTTGCGCCTATAATGAAGGCTTCGCTCAGCTTTGTCAGCAAATTTTGATGAGGTATTATATGTACGCGGATTTGACTGATCCAGATGGATAATACTTTGACACTAGATTGCACTATTTTTGTTGGCAATATCATTACTGGTTATGATGTAGATTTTTCTCAATGTATAGCAGAGTAGATACATGAGCGTGCTCTGAAGAGGTCTACGTCGATTTTGTCCCCATTTTGATTCACCAATTATGTATAGAGGTGGGGGTAGTGATCCTACCTAATATGGACATGATGATCGAGGTTCAAAGGACTTAGGATTTTAGCCAAATCAAGGTTGTTACTATGAACACGTAAGTTTGAGATCGGTTATAAGAAAAGTCATAGTGGTGAATCTTGGAATGGGCACTGATCTATTTAAGTATGAGTTTTACCTCATAGATCTATACAAGGATTGGTGACTTCGTTGTAAGCCAAGGGAAGCACGTTGACATTGAGAAAACATGCATAACTAATGAGGTTTCGACAAGTTCACTTGTATGAATGTAATAGGGAATGCTAGAAGGAAATTATATGTGGATAATTGGTTGAGTCAATAGATTTGGCTAGTATCACATGAGATTGGGTTACCATATCAACGGTAAGTTCAGTTTTATAGAATGGCATGGCTTGGGTTACCTTGTTTAGCATGTGGTAATGTGGTTACACTTATATCAATGGGGTTAAAGAGACTGTTGGGTAAGATATGAGAGAGGATCCTACAGAGGTTAGCTAAGTGTAAGAATGGGTTTCTTTATTGCTTTCGGTTCAGTGACTAGTATGACTTGGGTTGCTAATGACGGGAACAATAAAGTTCATGAGTCAACGATTAATGATGAATTATTGTATGCAATCTCTAAAGATCTTCAAGGTATAGATTAATTATGATTGAGAAAGGAATTGGTTGCATAGTATGAACCAAGATCTAGGATTTCCTGGTAAGTTGCATTTGTGATAGTTGATTTTATCAAGGTATGAATTAGTCAGGTAATGAGATGATTGATTATATTGACTATGAAGCATTTTGAAGAGGATTCAAGATGGCTTTGATTATACATTTCATTACTTTTAATAGTGAAAGAACTTAATGAAGTTGTATTTGAATAGTTGGTATGAAGTAAAGGCAATTTGTACTGGAGTTTTCTAAGAAATCATGGAAATAGATGGGTTAGGAGCGAGTAGAAGTCATGGGCATCAAGAGTTTGAGTGTTTAGGATGCATTCATAAGTAAATGTACAGCGTTCGAACTTGCAGCATTGGTGGCGGATAGAAATCAAGTAAGGTGAAGGAGAATAGACATCATGTTAGAACCATGGCTCAGGGTTGTAAAAAGCTTAGGTTTTTCAGTTAGAGTTTATGTGATAATGTGAGATGGATGGGTTCACCACCGAGTTACAAAAGATTATCAACTATTTTTCAAAAAGCTTAGTTTGGGTTGAATGACAATCAGTGATGCGTGAGAAATTTTGTGTTTCATGTTAAGTTGGATTTCTCAATCATAATAGGTGACTTATGAAAACATTATAGACAAGATTTACGATTTTATGTGTCATTGATGATTTTGGGATCGTATGGATATTACTCAGCTGATGGAAGTTAGTTTGGTATATCATGATGAACTATGTATATACTTAGTGGTAGATAAAGGTTATACTGTAACACCCCGTATTTCACGTGTACTAGTAATATGGATATAGGACATGATATGGCTTAGTCAAATGAGCACCAATTTTTAGATGTGATTAAATTTCAGATTGAAGGGCTATATTTTGTCTAACGCTTAAGATGAGCGACTGTATAGAAGTTTTATGTCAAACTAGGGAGATCGTGGCATGTTGTATAAGGCATATGTGATTATAGCTAGAACCTATGGGTAATAAGGCTGTAATTAAGTTTTAATATCAAGGAATTAAAGTTTAAAAGTTAAAGGAATCCCCTATATGCATATTCGGGATTGGGGAGATGGCCCAAGTGGCACTTCGCTCTTTTTGGAAGATTTAAATTGAGTTTCACTTCTCGGATGGGACTAAGAGTGCATAATTTGATAATAATAGATTTTTAAGGGGTATTTTAAGATCCCAAATTTCATATGTTATGTTTCAGTGTCAAGGAAGTTGCAAGATAAAGTTTGGCCAAAGTTACCGTAAGCTTCATTAAGAATTCCTTCTTAAATTTGGGTCAAATGTATCGGACCATATATCCAAAAATACAAAGCGTTAGAAGGTCTATGACCTATCAAATTGAATATCTACGAGTCTAGTTTGAAACGCATAAAACCGCGTATCAATCCGATTTTAGAATAAAATGTTATAAGAGTTTTACTGTGACTGCCCAAGCAGAAAACCGGGTCATGGACCGGGTCGGGTCAAGCCCAATTATATGTCGGCTATTTTGGTCTTTTAAAGCTGGAAAAGCCTCATTTTCGTCCTAAAACAGTCCATGAACTGAAGATAAAGCTCCCACAAGCTCCATAAGCAATTTTGGTAAGTTCTTTGCGTTTTCACCATTAAAATTCGTCCGTGTGCTTAGAAATGTGTGCCTTACGCTTTGCAATTGTTTTCCTCTCTTATTAGCTTTGTTTGGGGGCTCTTTTTGGGCTGTAAAAAATATGGTGCTCCTTCTTTTTATTGTATGGTTGCGGCTGGTTTGTTTAGGTAACCGTTTTGGAGCCCTTTTACGACCAATTTTACGAAGTTCAACGGATGTTTCCTCGCGTAAACGTTATATGGAAAATCTGGCCATTAATCCCAAATTATGGACTGTTTGCAGATGTTGTTAAGATGCGTATATATAGTCATTGCAAATCTTAGGAAGTTGGGAAAAACTTTCGTGAAGGAACTTTGGGCATTCGGACGTCCGCTCGATGTAAGGTTATACTACCTAATGGTGTGTTGCGTGGAGTTGTTGTATGTTGTACTTGCTGCATTGTTGTGAG
>JBCEWC010000616.1:0-52657 GCA_038996855.1 Solanum aculeatissimum | reverse complement strand
TTATCATCCCAATGTCAAATATATAAGTGAATTATAAATTTGAGTTTGTTGAATTTCGATAATATATATTACAATAACCTGCGCCTTGTTGCCCTTTTGGTTCCGGACTCTGTACTTGTATAAAAGTACTGTGAAAACAGAAAAAACTATTTTTTTCAATAACAATTCTTCCAATACACGAAACTTATCCCAAAATTAAATCAAAACATACAATTTTCCTTCTGAAAGACTAAAAAACCATAATCAAACTCTTCTCAAATCTTATGATTGTCACCTTAAGAGTTAAAACTCAACAGTTTTTTTTTTCAACGTATGCCGGTAATAAACCATACCGCGCTATGTTCTCCACCGTAGAGATACAATATAAAGCTAAGAGTGAGGGAAGGGTAGAGATAGATATTCAAGTGTTGACACAGCCATATACATGCACATTTTTAGCTATTTTGAAATTGAATCTTAATGCATTTTATCGATCACACAAAATATTTGACTACAAGCATGGATATAAGGACCTACGTACCAAGCACATCGCGTTTGGTATAAAATGGGAGGTTGGAGACTAACATGGCTAGCAGTAAATGGATCAAAATTATCCTTGTATGGGTTTTATTTTTGAGCTTTTTCCTCTTCTGCAGTTTCCTCTTCAGCATCTTCTATTTCACTGGCTAACTTCACCAGATCTTGGACAAGGATTTTTCCTTCTGTTAAATATACCAATTAAAACACAAAAAAGGTACCAGTAAGGAACACATACACCCACTGCAGAAAGTTAACAAATAAATGATAAATCATAAATAAATAAAATAAAGTCCTCTGTCCCAATTATGTGCAATATGTTCTATTTTGGGACACCTGACATTTCTAAAATGACAGCAATATTTTCACACATTTCACAGTAAGATTCAAATCAAGCCTCGTCGACATACTTTCCAGATCTAATCAACAATTGATTAGTATCCCATTCTACGATCACTATAATAGGCAAGTCAAGTTGGCTTTTTAATCTCCAGATACAGTTAGAGCTTCTCATGTAGAATTGGAACTCTCATATAGCACATCGTGCCACTTCGTCGAAGCCAAGAAACTCAACTTAAAGTCTGAAACTAACTGGAGAATATCCTTCCTTCACTCGAGCTGCTACTTAAAATCTTTTACTACAATTTTGGTTTTATATGGGCTAATCAAGATGAGTTGTCTCTTGAAAAGAAAATGTGAAAGCTAGCAATGATTTCGTGTATGCATATAGTTAATTGATTGAGTGATCTATTGCTCCAATCTATTCCCAATTGATGTGCAGATTCTCCTTTTGATCTGTACTACAATAATGTTATCTTATTGTAAAATAAAACTTTCAAATGTATATTCTTCAGTTTTCTTAAACTCATATTCCTTCTATGAGTAAAAGTTAAAGTATGATATAAACATGTACATACAACAAATCAAATCATAGAAAAAGAAATAGACTACAAGTTACAACTATGAAACTACGTTACATCAATCTTTTTTTGTAAATAAAAGTACTACTATAATTAGATTTTTCATAATAAAAGATTCTACCATCAGACTCCTTCCATTTCAAAACGTATATGCATCAGATTAAGAGAAAAGCTAAATGATTGGACTGTTTGGTTTTTACTGGAATTAAAAATGGTACGTATTATTATTATTACATTTTTTGCTTTGATAAGTGATCTCTTATGCTTCATCAAGCAAACACCAACTTCAAAATGTCAATCTAAATCTTACTTTCTTATGCTAGGTTATCTCTTTTATCCCTTTAGGTCCTAAAAAATACAGCAGATATTGGGAGGTATGATCATAGTGTGTTTCATTACAGTTGTAAAGTTGGAAAAAACACCAGTTACAACAGAAAAAAGCAAGAATTATCAAACTATTCATGTCTAACCTCTGTCCTTGGAAAGGTTGGTTATGAGCTCCTGAATACCCTCCTTTGCCAATGTATCCTTGAGGTATGAAGCAGCAGATGCCACCTCCTCGGGAGTGACTTTTCCATCATAATCCCTGCCGCAAGATGCAAAATGATTACTTCATTATCTAATATCACTTCCAGTGGAAATTAAAAGCAGCAGAAAGTAATATAGAAGAAACAATAAACAAGATTTCTCCGAAGTAAGCAACCCGGCACAACACCACCATTATAAGAAGATAGATGAAAAGAAACGATATTTCTCCATGGAGGAAATTTTTTCCTTTTTGGTATGATTGATGGTTCAGCAAGATAAAACTAGTAATACCTTTATGAAAAAAATAGAAGTTAGTTTTTCCCCAATCCACGAAAAAAAGGATTTTAATATTTGCATCAACTAAAGTTAATACAGGATGCACAGATGCATTGACATCCACCAGATTTACTCATCTGAGATTTGCACCTCATTCCACGATTTTCTGAAACATAAGTTACTCCATATACTACACCATATATGAGAGAATAAATAGCAACAGACTTGTATCCCAAAACAGCCATCAGTGGCTAATCGCCAGAACTCCCCCAACCCAAATTTCCTCATGATTTAGAACATGAAGGTGAGAACAGTTATTAATTGATACGGGGTGATAATGCTGAAATTGCTTCAAATGAACAAGCTGAGCAGAACATGTATATATTGAGATACAAAACCTCAATGTTCACTTGCAAACTTGTTATAATATCTTTTTTATGTTGAGCAGTGGGACAGTATCAGTCATTAAACTCAGGTGAAATATAGAGAATGTGTTCAGATTGTTTAGAACTGCCTCTTTATAGATTTTTGGATAGTACCTTGACCGCAATTTGTAATCCATATTACTAGTTTTTCTAAACATACCTATCCAGTAACCGCCAACGATCACCAATTTTGGCATCCACGTCATCAATTTCCTTTTCAAGTTTTTGTAGCATTGCATCAACCTGTTGAGTGGTAATGCCAGGAGGTAATATGAGTGTTCATGCATATAATCTTGCAACTATAATGCAAAAAGGAAATCAAGAATTGGTGTGAAATTTTAAAGCTCGTAGATAAATATTTCTAGCATAATCAGCTTTACCCTATTAATAAGTGCTGCAGAAACTTTATCATCCACAGTCATTTCTTTAGTGTGGTCACTGTCCTCCTCCCTAGCTGCTTTATATGCCTTTCGGGCTTCTTCTTCACCTTCAGGGCCCTCTTTATCCACCATGCTATTATACAACTCTATCTGCAATTATCGATACAAAAACAGCTTCAACATTGAACGTGCAGCATTTCCATTGTATTAACATACGCATGCACTATGCTGTGTAGACAACTTCTAACCACAGTAGAAAAACAATGATGAATATAATTGCAAGAGGACAAGGTGACTGAAAGCAGTCAAGGAATACATAAAGTGTAACATATGAAAGTTTTTTCAAGTTTCACAAGCATACTCCATCCTCTTTACCGTTGTACCACATTTATCTTTGATAACAGAAATTTGATCAAATACTGCAGTAGACCTACAAGAACAGCAAGCAAACAGGTTGGGTACCTGAACACACACCCAATTAGATTCCATTGTCTAAAACCTGTCTAATGGCTGCTGCTCTTTTAAGTTTTGTAATCTATGACCTGCCCCAATTAGAATCCTAGAACAGATAGGTCCCCATAAACAAGGTGCATTGAGTAATTGAAAGAAGGAAAATCAATATAGATACATAATTGCTGATGCTAAAAGATCAAAATAACAAGACACAGTAAATTTAGATTGCACCATCGCCGATATTGTTACGTAATAAACTCAAAAAAAGTACTAATTAAACCTCACATAATGCTGATGACTAACAGGTATTATTACAAGAGCGCTTAACAAAATGCTCAACATAATCTAAAAGATCAGTAATGGCAAATATATCACAACTACGAACTATTGAAACAAGCATAAGATAATAAAGTATGGTGGTATCAGATATCAGAGGGACAGTTGAAATCCCATTGATGAACATTCCCAAAACTTCATCAGAATGACTAAACTATAGGAAATCAGGAGAAATTCATACCATTCCCATCAGAACCACAGCTACCGTTAGCTAATTGTGATTTAAGTTCTGAAAAGGAAATTGATCCAAAGTTCTATTGTAAACAATACTGAACTAGTAAACATCGCAACAACCCATTCAAACCGTGAAGACATTCATATTGTTTAAATAATAATGAAGACAGTAATCTGACTTCGAAAAGCAAGTTTTCCAGTTTAGTTTCTTCAAGAAAGACAACAAACAGGAACTAAAATAACAGATTTAGCATGAAAGATTTTTAGGAAGACATTTCCCTTTTGCTTAAATTCCTTATCAGGTTTGTTAAGATATTTCACAACGTAATAGTTCAAGCAAGGATATGTTACCTCTTTTTTGACAAGTCTCAAAAACTCCTGACGTTCCAGGCTTACGGACTGAAAGAATAAGCAACAAAGCAGGCCATGATCAGCAAAGATTCTATGTACAAAAGAAAATCTCCAGCCAAGTACTTACAGAAGCCGATGATAAAACAGCAATTGCACGACTAAGCTCACAAAGCTGCTCTTGTTGATCCAAAGTTTTTGTTTTCTTTAGTTCTTCTGCTTCTTTAGCTGTTGCAATAGTCATCTCTTCCAAAGCTACATCCTTCTGCTTATCCTTCATCTTAGCCTGCTCTTCTTCTTCTTCCTCTTCCTCCTCCTAAAAGCAATGACTTTAGAATTAGTAGTCTAAAGACACTTTTTGACAAGATAAATAATTCGTCTTTCAAGTACTGCTAACAAATTCTGGAAACAGTATATTCTAAACATGAACAATATGAATTCTTTCCAATAGTTTAAATTAATAATATGAGGTTCCATGACCCATAAAATTCAAAAAGAAGAGTAAAAGGACAGAAGGACTAGAAGCAGTGTTTAGTTCACTATATCATTCACTTGCAAGAGCTTATTCCCATTAATTCATCTTGCCACTAATTCATTTTTAGATTAACAGTCAGCACAATAGAAGAAGAAAGATTTTTACCTTGATGAGCTCTTCCTCCATTTCTAAGAACTCTAACTTTCTCTTCTTTTCAGCAAGAGCATCTTCAGATGGCATAGATGTAACTTGAACAGTGTCCACCACCTCATCTGGCAGTGATGAAAGTGTAGCTTGAACAGCTTCCTCCGGTTTTACTTTGCCTGACACTGTGAAGGCTCTGTGGAGAATAAAACAGCATAGTAACATCCTCAGTTGATAGTCTATATCACAAGATCCTGGAAACGAGGAATGCAATTACCTAGAAAGGATTAACAAAGAAGATGGCACTGAATGGTTGAGCGATAAGTCCAGCCAATCTCGCAACTGCAAAGATATTAACACGCAAGAATCCAAGATAAGTCTTTTGCACTTTCACAATGAAGCCAACATAAGGAAGTTCACAAGCAGGATTTGAATATGTTAGCACAGGAGAATGAGAAGGAAATACAGCGTGATGTGCTACCAAACTGCTGTAAAATAAATACATCCCAATATATACTAACATGTATTTTCCAAGGTCTCAACTGTTTCATGTCTATTTGCATGCCGATGATATTTAGCCTGTTTTAAATATGCTTTCTAGAAAACAAAAACAGTGAAACAGAAGCAACAGTGAATTTGCTGTCCACGGGTCATTCTTCTCTTTCTCAGATTAATGGTTCCGGCATATACTCCATTCAAAGGCAATAGATCCTTGCATATAATATGAAAATCATCAGCTGTCCCATATTTTGATGTACTTAAAGGACTTTCTTACATTGGCCGATAGCTTCAAGCTACTCCTGATATGGTCTGGAATACATTGGGTAATCACAGGCAATGAAGGTAATGCCAGCTGGAATTGTGGCAGACGAAAGAGAAGACCACAAGCCATGGAATGTTGCTCCACTAGCACTTATGTAAGCCACTTGGAGAGAAATAAGAGTGCTTTTGAGGATGTAGAGATGAATTTTGTACAATCAAGAAGTTCCTCTTATTCCTTGTTTTGTTTGGTGCACCCATGAAGTTCCTTTATTATAGAAGATTGGGTATGTTATTAAAAAACCATATCTTTTTGCAGTTTTTCTACTTCTTAAAATATTGCTTGTATACTGCTGATTTTTTTCCCAAACATCAATAAACTTATTACTTTATCAAAAAGAAAAACTGTAGCACAAATACCAGCCTGGTAGACATTCTCTGAAAAACCTTAGGTCATAAAATTTTACTTGAACCTACTGATGCAAAATCTGGTTATTTCGGGCAGCTGGAAAGAAAGGAGTTCATTGTAGCCAGAGCCAGCTGCAAAACCAAGCTAGCAAAAGATTTAGGGGAATACTAGGCATTGCATATCCAGCGAGTAAGCAGCAGTAATTGACTAGACACACGTAGAGCAGGGAGAGGGGATCCTATAGGAAAATGACGAGGATTGGGAAGGGCACAAAGATGAAGTCTTAAGAGAAGAAAATTTCCCCTCACCATACAATAAAGCCAAAAGCACCAAGAGATGCTCCCTTGCTTTCAAGAGCACCGAATCACCTTTTAGAAGAATTTAAAGAGAAAGGACCAGAAGATTGTTTGAGAGACTTAAAATACTTTTGTATAACTGGTGAAACTTTTTTTGTTTTTCCGTGAAGTTCTGAAGCAGATACTCGCTAGTCACTACAGATGACAAGAAGCTCTTTGTAGAGAATTAGGTTTTGACATAGGTTTCTTTACTTTTGAATGCATCTATGAGATTTTACTTTTCTAACATTCCAATAAAAGATTTACGTATATCAAAAAGAAAATTAGGGATAGAGTTGTATCAGACCACTCGGAATAACACACAATTCTCTGGATAAATACTTGTCTATTAAAATTTTCCGAAGGCAAAGAGGACTTTCAAAGTAATAGAGAACATATCAAGTTTCACATGAAGTTGTTTCAAATGACTATATGACTACAACATATAACTAATATGACCAAATCCAGTAGTTTCTGCAGGATACACCAGAGTCACAAAAATAATGAAACCAAAAGATGCAGAAATAAGGTGTGAACCACTGTGAACAAGATAAGGCACAAAGACACCAACAGATGCAGAAATAAGGTGCAAACCACTACGCACAAGGTAAGAATAAGGCACCAAATTTAGTGATGGTAGTAGTTAATTTGCCCGAGTAAAACGTTTACACAAGACTAACAAAAGATCAAAGCATACCTGCTGCCGCATTTCTTCTACTGAGAGTAATCCAAGTAAGCCTCGTTCTCGACATGCTTGACGGAGCTCATCCTCCGAAAGGGACTCTACACCCTCTGCTTGAATCATTTTGTCATCGTTCTTGATCCTACCAAAAGCAGGAAAGTTTTGTTAAATGAGGGGAAAATTCTGCTTCTACAATACATTCATCACAAATTATTAATTCGTCTCCAAAATGAAGACATAACCACAAAGATCAAGTGGAAATCTAGCACAAAAAAGCAACAAAACCTAAAGCTTTTATGGTGAGAAGATGCAAATTGCCTGCATATCACAGGTCTTGCATGCTCTCAACATATTGCTAGACTAAATCTAGCACAAAAAAAGTAACAAAACTTAAGCTTTTATGGTGAGAGGATGCAAATTGCCTGCATATCACAGGTCTTTCATGATCTCAACATATTGCTCGACTGTTCTGACTATGACTGTATTTTTTTTACTTCTGTGACTCCCTATGCCTTTTTTACTGATTCCCTGTTACCAACCAACCTAGAACTTCCCCAAGACGGAAGAATGCCTGATCTCCTAATCTGGCATGGAATTGCTCTTAGTTGGAAATATAGGGACTCTATTCTCTTAAAAGAACTTTGTAACACATGAAAGCTACCTTATATCAAAGGTATATTACATAAATGTTCCCCTTAACTTGGTCTCAATTGGTATCTATGCCCTTCAACTTTGTACACACACAAGTAGGCACTTAAGCTTGTATAAAGTTGAGTAAGTAGACACCGCGTCCTGCATGACATAAAATGTGTCCTACATAGCATAAGGCAAATCAGCTTGAGTGTATCTTACGCGAATTGTCAAGTAGAATGTGTGTGTCTACTTGTTCAACTCTATACAAATTTAAGTGTCAAGTTGTGCACGACCAAAGTTGGAGGGCATAGCTGACAGTTGAAGACAAGTTAAAGGGCGTGTTTGACTTTCACCTACCTTTACTAAGAGAAAAGAGAGAAGGGAAAGACGGATGGCAGAAAGAAATATATATTATGTCTTTATGAAATGACCATAAGAATAAAAATAAATTCTTAGACAAATTGACCATAATAGTGAAGATCAGTTTATTACTTTATTTCTAAAATAAAAGGGCAGACTGAAGAAGAAAAAGATAAATGAACTATTTAGGTTCGAGATTAAATTTAAAAGGAAAACAGAGATCAGCTGACTAAATATTTGTCGAAGAAAGGAAAAAAAACATAATTTGGAGAAAAAGGCTAGACACAAGTTAACTCAAAAAGGAAAACCCATAATAGTGAAGACCAGCTTATACTAAAGGAAAAAAGGCACAACTGAAGGAAGAAAAGATAGATGAACTATATAGTCTTGACTTATTCAGAAGTAAAAAGGAAAATTGAGATCAGCTGGTAAAATATTTGAGGAAGAAAGATAAAGACATTAATTTGGAGAAAAAAAGGATATATAAAATATTATGGACAAGTTAACTCAAAATAAAAAATAATGAGACTTACTTTTGGAGCCTCTTTCGAAGCATGAACCGCAAGTATGCATCAGTTCCAAAGGGGTTAATACCCATATATTTGCACATATTCACCAACCTCGGTCTGCATTTAATGAATATTTAGCAATGCTCTACAATATTTTAACCACTGGCAATATAAATGCTCTACAATATTTTAACCACTAGCAATATAAGCTAGAACATTATCATTTAATAACAAAACCAAAAAAGTGTAATTAGGCAGAAACCTGCTGATATTATCCAGAGTGAGCTCATCATTAAAAAGCTTGGCGAATCCTAAAATTTCCTCATTAGATACACTAGCACCTCTTCTGACCTGGTCAATTTTCATATAAACATTTACATTTACAGTAGTTAGACAGGAAAGGAAGGGGGAAGAGAAGAAATAAGAGCTCTTGAGTATAATAATCCAAGATTTGCCAATTGCAGAAAAATACAGATGAAAGAAAAAACCGAAAGAGAAGTGAAATAAATATTTTACCTTATTCATGAATTCATCAAGATCCTCAGCTGTATTCTTTAGTTCTCCGCTTCGGGAGTTTTTAACTTCCTTTGCCATCTCTTTGACTGTTTCTTGCAGAAACTTCGCATATTCAATCCTAGCATTCAACTTCCTTTTCAGTGCCTCCTAAATTTTTAGCAATTGAAACACAATAAGGACATGCATACACAGAGTTTAATGGAAATAAAAAGCCTACAAAATCACACCCAACCGACCAAAGGCACCAATTGCAAATTGAAAATGCTAAACAACTTCCAAACACCCTTTCTTTACTTCGGCATGGTACATTTTTTAACTTCAACATGCACATTTTTTTAAACTTCAACCAAATATTGTCCAAACACCTACTAACTGGATTCTCCCTGTTACACACTTTCATGAGCAGACATCTGTATATACAAGTCTATCAAACAGAGGCTAATTAAATAGAAGTTCCAATCACGGCATCATAGAGGATGTTCCTCAACTTACAAGATAATGCTCATATCCTTCAAGTTGCAAGGAGACTAATATAACAGGGCTACAACTACCAGTACTACCAATGTGTGAAATTAATGCCAGTGCTTCCACTAAGGGGATAAACTTCGAATATTTGCATTAGGTTATAAAATCTTGAATGCAACTTAGGATTTTGAGGGATGGGATGGTAGTAGGGATTGGATCATTAAAGTAACTTAAACGAATGGTAAAGTCAAGACAACCTCTACAAACAGTCGAATCAAAACGCCATAACTGAAACATAATTTATCCTTTATGTTTCCCTTCTGAGCATTTGCCTGAAGATAAAGAGATCGGCAATGCCCAATAGTTATACCAAAGAAAATATGCGATACTTTTCGGGGTCGTTTGGTGTGAGGTATAAGGTATAATAATCTCAGGTTAAAATGTAGGATTATTTTATCCCATGTTTGGTTGGAGGTATTAGGTAGTCCTTGGATTTTTTATCCCACCATTTTTGTCTCAATGATGGGATATGTTATCCCACATATATGGTGGAATAACTTATCCCGAGATAAGTTATCCTAGGATTAATTATCTCAAGATAACATGTCACCAACCAAACGGCCCCTTAAGGTATAATACAACCTGCGGCTGATTTAACTATACCAAGCACAGAAATCTCTAGATTAAAATGATACAACCACCAAATGAAAAGCTTTTTCCCCTACACCAATACACTGATATGGTTAAAGAGCTAGAGAGGATATATTGTTTTTCCCTAACTTTACCATTAAGCCTTTTCTTCCACTACTATATCCGAGAACTCGTATTATCTTGAGAACTGACTTATATCCACGAGATTTGGATTATAAAAAGCCTATAACTCTTACAATTGAATTTGTCAAGGATAGCTATCTTGGCAAACTGCACATGGTAACACAGGAATCAAAGCATTTCATGTGCTCAAATCCTTAAGCTTCCACAGAGACAAAGAGGTCACACATCAGGCAATATCTACACTACATAAAAGGAAGAGGAAAAGGTAGCAGGGTAAAAGTTTTTCGAAGTGTGTCATGCCTCACAGATATCCTTATTTTTTCGAATCGAGTCATGCCTCACAGATATCCTTCAAATTAAGTGACTAAAGGAGTTTAACGTTAAAAGGAAACACTAATCATGTGTGCAGATGACTATCAAGGGAAAAATCAAGCCATAATATAGGATGTTTTTCTTAGAAGGAAATAGGAAAGAAAGCAAATAAATATCTTTCGTATTTCAAAGAAAAAATATTTCATAGTTTTCTATCTTAATTGAAATTTTATTTTACTTATAATTTTGCACGCACATGGAATCTGTCACAAATTCTGGCATCAGAGATAGAGAGAGGAATGAAGCACCAATCAAGTTTTATCACAAAAGAAAATAGCTGCTGGAACAATTGGCACAATTCTTGCCTCTTCTTTCATCTTATCTTGGAAGGTTGATGGCAGCATGTTGGGAAACAATGCCAGGAATACTGGCAACAAGAACTCCATAAATGGAACAATAATAAACACTGCAACAGGAACCAGCCTAAAAATATCAGCTGTTGTCCGTGTTAGTTGTTGCCTTTCCCTCCTGGAAAGACCCTTCCCCTTGGCTGTTTTCAACAAGAGCCTGGAACATATCCTAACATCAGCCCAAAGCAGTTTTAAACCCAACCAATAGTGTTGCATTGTTGACTTAAATTCATCCTTCCAGTGCTGGATTTTCTTTGCCCAGTCTTCCCTGGAATAAGAGAAGAAGTGACTTAAGAAAAAGGTATAGAATACTATCTATCTGTTGCACGGGAATAAAGTATTAATTTCAACCTGCTCATTGAAGCAACAGCTCTCAAAGCAGGACCAATCCCTAATAACACTGCCCAAATTTTCTTCAGTGCAAGTTTAATACTGCTCTGCGAATCTTGCAGCTGTTTGGCTTTTGCTTTTGCTTTGGCCATGGTTAAATCTTCAACTGCTTCATCACATTCTTCTGGTGAAGCTTCTTTCTTCTGTTTAACCGCTCGTTCTGCATCCTTATCATTTCCTTTACCAAAATCAGGTTGACCTGCTGCAGCTGTCGAATATTGTTGTTGGTTTGTTATCCACCTGGCCCCCAAAGTAGAAAGAGACCCACATTTTCCTACTCTCAGACCCAAGGCTGGAATTTCAGATGAGTTGAGTAGGACATGTTTTCCCCAAACCTTTAGTAAGTCATTTTTGGTTGACGGATTTGAACTTCCTTCATTTCTGTTATCAGCATTCTGAGGTTGATGAGTTACCGTAGAGCACCAATCCCAAGAATTAGACGCCTTAGATAATCTAAAGTTCTCATAGCTCGAAAAACCTCGAATCAAGGTATGAGGTTTCGGAGTAGAATCAAAGAGGCTCCTCTTCCTTCTCAATATTGCTCTCGAAGCCATTAGCAAAAACGTCTTCTACTTTGCATACAGCTCATATAACATATCCCAAAAATTCTTTGCCTAATACCAGCCTGACCAATAGAGCAGAATATACCGAATAAAAGATCACAATTCACTATATACATGGAATTGTAAAACATTTCACTTAACAGCTTTGGATCAACTGATTAAACAGAAAATGAAGCTATTTCAGTTTAATTTTCTTCTTTCGTCATTATGATCACTTCCTCGCAAGCCAAAAAAAGGAATCATAGTTGCTGGAATTGAATCTTAGAGAGGAGTGATTACCAATCTATTCCAATCTGCTGCACAACAGTCATTAGTAACTATCATGTATCTGTGTTGCAAATCCTGCTGCTACTCAATTCGTCCTAAACTTCACTTTCTCTTTCCAATATTTCAACTTTCAGTTGTAAAATTTTAAATTACCAAATGCAAAACAATAAAATTGAACCAGCTGCAATGTGAATGCTCTAGCTTCAGATGATAAACAACAATTATATTAAAAAATTTGTGGCTAAAAGAAAATAATTACATTCTGTTAGAATAAACACTTTCCATTTCCGCCTTTGCCTCTCCTGCAAAAGGAAAGTCAAATCCATGTCGCAAACCAAAATGCCAAATCAGCTGTTCGTTGAATCACATATCCACGTTATTCCTTCTTCCACAGCTACAGAAACCTTTATAATGTTATAACACTCATCCCAATCTACAAAAATTGACTACAAACGAAACATTTCCGTTGTCATACTTCTTCCTCATTATCCCAAAAAATCAGTTTCTACAACCAGCTCGTCACCCTAAACAGCACTTCCCCTTTCCAATATTTCAACTTTCACTTGTAAAATTTTTAAATTACTAAATCCAAAACACTCTCTGTTTCCCCCTTGACCTCTCCGTGAAAGGCAAGTCAAAATCTATGTCACAACCCAAAATGCTAAATCAGCTGTTCATTCGAATCACATATCCACACTAGTCCTTTTTCAGTATCTACAGAAACCTTCACAATGTTATAACACCCATCCAATCTATAAAAGTTACTACAAGCAAAACATTTCCATTATCATACTTCTTTGTCGTCATCCCAAAAAACAATTACATTAATTTTTTTCTGTTGATAAAAGATAATAATTACACTCTGTTAGAATAAACACTCTCCGTTTCCCCCTTAATCTCTCCCATGAAAGAAAAGTCAAAATCCATGTCGCAAACCGAAAAAGCCAAATCAGCTGTTCGTTGAATCACATCCACGCTATAAAAGACAATAATTACATTCTGTTAGTATAAACACTCTCTGCTTCCCCCTTTGTCTCTCCCGCAAAAGGAAAGTCAAAATCCACGTCATAAACCAAAATGCCAAACCAGCTATTTGTTGAATCACATATCCACACTATAAAAGACAATAATTCCACACTATAAAAGACAATAACTACATTCTGTTAGAATAAACACTCCCTGATTCCCCCTTTGCTTCTCCCGCAAAAGGAAAGTCAAAATCCGAGAACCAAAATGCCAAATCAGCTGCTGCCTGCTCGTCGAATCACATATCCATACTCGTCCTCCTTCCGCAGCTACAGAAACATTCACAATGCCGTAACACCATCCCAATCTACAAAAACTACTACAACCGACACATTTCCTAATTCAACAACTTCCTCCTCATTATCCTAAAAAACAGTTCCTAACCCCACCTGGCCACACAATTCTCCACCGAATCAAACCTAACAAATCAATTTACTTATCATCCATAAACATAAGCTCATACAAGCAAACAAAAACTTCATCCAACAATCCAAATCATTTCGCAAAATACAGTAACATCTAACATGCTCAATGTATGCATTTCAAATGAGAAAAATCATTACAAAAAATGAATGTAAGCTAAAATTACGAGGAAAAAACCACAAAAATAGTATCAAAATCAACAGAAAAAAACAAAAAGACATTGAATTAGCTCGCTGACCTGAGATGATGATCGACAAATCCGTCTTTCGAGTATTCTAGAAGAATGAAGAATTGATTTTTCACAAAATAATAATTGTGAAAATCAATTTTTATTTTTCAGAAATTTACAGAGAATTTTGGGAGAGAGTCTTCGCGGTAATCAATTTATAGTAACAGCGAACACTGGAGTAGGGAGCAAGAAGAAAATTTTCCCGAGAAATGAGTAGAAAGAAACTGGGCTGGGCCCGGGTTTTATACACATGGGCTTAATGAATTGGGCCAATGTGGAAGTGGATTCATGGATTGGGCCAAAAGCCCAATAGTTTTGTGCTCGATGAAGACGGATTGAGTTGCGAGAATGACCTTGAATATGAATGATTTTGAATTAACAAGTTTAGCAAGTTTTGTTTCATAAACAACACTTTTGACTTTTAACTTTTTGCTTATAAGAGAAGTGACGGTCAAATGTTTAGACCATCAATTTTCAAGGTCATTAGGTGTAAGTTTATGCTCGTATGGTTTGGTTTTTATGGGTCGAGAACATAAATTGTCTCTGAGCAAAATTTAAAGTTTAGCGAGATTTGAATCATAGACAACACTTTTGATGTTGAAGGTTTGCCTATAGGAAAAGTTTGGGGTTAAAAGTTAAAATTATCAATTTTCAAGGTCATTAGGTGTAAATTCATGCTCATGTGATCTAGTTTTTATGGGTCAAGAGCACAAATGGCCCGTGAGCAAAATTTCAAATTTAGCAAGTTTTGCTTCATAGACGACACTTTTGATTTCGAAGGTTTGCCTATAGGAAAAGTTGGGGTCAAAAGTTAAAACTATCAATTTTTAAGATCATTAGGTGTAAATTTTTGTTCATATGGTCTGGATTTTATGGGTCGAGAGTACAAATGGCCCATGAGCAAAATTTCAAATTTAATAAGTTTTGCTTCATAGGCAACGCTTTTGATGTTGAAGGTTTGCCTATAGGAAAAGTTGGGGTCAAAAGTTAAAACTATCAATTTTCAAGGTCGTTAGGTGTAAATTCCTACTCATATCGTCTGGTTTTTATGGGTCAAGAGCATGAATGCCCAATGAGCAAAATTTCAAATTTAGTAAATTTTGATTCATAGACAATGCTTTTGATGTCAAAGGTTTGCCTATAGAAAAAGTCGTGGTCAAAAGTTAAAACTATCAATTTTCAAGGTCATTAGATGTAAATTCTTGCTCATACGGTTTGGTTTTCGCGAATCAAGTGCACAAATGGCCAATTTTGTGACCTTATTTAAGGCATAGCCAAAATGTATACGCTTTTTGTAATTTTAACTATTTCATAATCAACTAGAACTTGTTAGGACGGACTTATAGCTTGTAATTTATCTTATAATTTAAAAATCATAATTTAATTATTTTAATATTCTTTAGTCATACTCAAATATTGCAAATATGCTTAAAAGTTATTTGACTTAACATTACCTAAAATAAGTTAATCCAAACAGATTCGTAGCTACATAAATACATATTTTTTATTCTTGTGATTTGCGACACTTGTTATATAATGTCTCTGGAACTTGAATGTTATTGATAAACTATGTTGAGTTATAAGTTAGGGATACTCCTTCTTTCTCATTCGATGTCTGGTATTTAATATCCATATTGAGGTCTAATTAAATTCGAATTCTCACATTTTATGACTCATTCATCGGATTAACGCTCCCTAAAAAGATGTATTTTATTTCCATGATTTCAAAATTAAAACTTCTAATTAAAAGTGAAAGAGTACCAATCATCACATCAGAATTCACGCCGATCAGAGTATAATTTATTTTTAATGTGAATTTAAAAATATAAATTGAATATCAAATCAAAAATAAAGATAAAATTGCAATAAAATTCCCAAGGTTACACTAAATCACTTGACAACTACTCTATAAGAACTAGTACATGCATGTGGTGATAATAATTATGAAGAAGACCAACATAACAAGAGAATTTAAAATAGCCACATGTTCTTTGTCCAATGCTTTAATTAAATGCTAGGCAAAAGGGGTACTTAAAATTAGCCCAATGAAATATATTCTATTTATTTCGAAAAGAATGATTTTATATATATAGATATAGATATATATATAATTTTAATCTTAATTTTTCACATGGTATGTTTAAAGTCACAAGATTAAAAAAAATTTTGGTATATTTAACATAACTTTAATTTTGGACAACAAAATTGAAAAATCTATTTTTAATTTTTTTTTGTATCAAATCAAACTAGATACTCCTTCCGTTCACTTTTACTTGTCACTTATTCACTTATCGAGGTTAAACTATATGAACTTTGATCAACATTTTAAGATGTATTTTTTCATCATATTAACATGAGAAGGATTGCAACTTATAACATTTTTCGAATAGTTTTTAACCATTTGAATTTTAGATTTCAAATATTAAATTTAGCAACTTCGATTTAACTTTGAAATTTAGTCAAGTTGACCTCGAAAAAACAAAACAGTGACAAGTAAAAAAGAACAAAAAGAAAATTTCTTTTTTAAACGGAGAGAGTAATACATTGATTTGACACATTCATTTTCTTTGAACAAAAAATAATGGTTAGCTCTAGGAATTATGGTTATCACACTAAAGAAATGTAATATTTTCTTGTATTCCATGAAGCATCTGAACTTGACGCAAGTTATTAGTTTCATTCAAAAACTATCGACAATCTTAAAAATACCCTTCTACTTGATTAACTTAACTAAAATACACCCTTGAACTATCACAAGTATTAAAAATATCCCTTAACTTGACAATAATCTAGGGGTGTATTTCACTCTTATTATAAGATTAGGGTGTATTTAAGTTCAGTTAATTAAGTAGAGGGGTGATTTTTAACGCTATCAGTAGTTTGGAAATGAAACTAATAATTCGTCTCAAATTTAGTGATGTTTTTATTACTTTTCTCTAAATTTAATAGATACATTTTATACATTTGAATCTTGATATATTTATGTGTTTCTGAATTTATTAATTATTTAAAATTTTAGTTTTTTATTTAAAATTTAGATATTTCTTATGATTAATTATTTGTTGGACAGATAAATGAAAATAACATGCACTATAATAATAATAATTGAGGTTTTATAGCCCAAGTCATTTTAAAATTAGTTGTAACTAGTGAAATAGAGTAACTTTCAATATAAATATCATTTAATATGTGGACTATCTCTTAAACTCAGTTGATAAATTTTTTTAGATCATATATTTAAATTATATTTTGTTATAATTAATATTTGAAAATATGATGAGTTATTTTAATTAAATACTTTATTTCAAGAATTTATGTGCATATTATCAAGTGTCGACTTTATAGATAAATTAATCGTTTAAAATATATCACCTTATTTTTTTATTTATGTGCATTATATCTTTAGTAAATCGTAAAATCTTTGTCATGTTTAAATTGACGGTGAATAATAATTAAAAAATATATATATTCTATGGAATAAATAACTTCTATACATGATGATTGGTCAAGACCACACACTCATAAGCTTTTCTAAAATGCGAAACGAAAATACTCAATAAAAACACTTTTAGCTTGTTTTGATCAAGTTTTTGATGGGTGAAAATAGATGAAGTAATAGTGAACTGTCGTCTTTATAGAAATTTTTAAATAGACATGTTAATGATATTAAAACTTTGTTATATATCTTAATCATTCAACTAAATTAAACATGTAAATATAAAAAAATAATTGCATTTATTAATGAATAAAATTTGAATACTTAAGATTCAGACCATAAAAACAAATAAATTTATTGACTAAAATCTGAATAATTACTCCCTCTGTCCAACAGTAATTGTCCACTATTAACTTGACACGGAAATTAAAAAACTGATAGAGGTAATTCTACCAAGACCATAATTATTGATAATCATAAATTAGAAACTAAGTATATAGAATTATCTCTTAATTTTCTAAATTAGACAAGTATTATTGAACATCTATTCTTTAATACAACAGACAAGCAAAGATGAACAAAATAAAATAAAATTAAGACCTTTATTTTAAAAATAAAAATAAACAAGACTTTACTTCATATATTTTAATTTATATGACACCGTTCAAATTTAAGATGTTATTGATATTGATATATTCAACATTAAAATATTTAGTTCATGGTGATTGGGTCCCTTTCACTTGTCAATTCTCAAAGATAATCATAGATATTGAATAGTAATATTTTATCTTTTTTCAAAAACTATATAAACTTCTTGTGGTGTAAATGTTAGCAAGAACAATAATGATGAAGAGGGCCAATATTAGCAATAGAGCATTCAAATAACACCACTATGGTCATGTCAATTATTTTTTTTTCACATAGTATTTGATATATATCTGTATTGAAATTTGACTATTTTGAATTTGTGTCGTGTAGGATTTTATTTGATGGAAAGTACTCCATATCAAGGATTATATGTATTGAAGCTCGACTATTTCAGATTCGTGTTGTGTAGGGCTCCATTTCAGATTTGTGTCGTGTAGGGCTCCATTTGATGGAAAACACTGCGTACCAAAAATTTTTTCATACTCATAGCTCGAACTCAAAATTTCTGATTAAGGGAGGAACAATTTCATCTAATGCATCACATCTTTTGGTGGCGGTCATGTCAATTATATTGCTTTTCATAGCTACTTCCTCCGTTCATTTTCCCTGTACACTATATTATTTCGTATATCATTACTCATTTCTATTTTTTTTCATTTTTTTAAATTGTCATATAGCGTTTTTTGATAATTAATTTGATTAATTTTTAAAATAAATTATATTAAATTTATTCGATATTTTGAAATAAGATTTTAAATATTCAAAAGTATACTCAAAAAATTGTAAATGCTTTCGTATAGATATGATTAAAAAATTATACTTTAAAATATTAGTCGAAGTTTTATTGTTTAATTATACTCAAAATGAAAATAATTACAAGTGAAAAATCAACTCTCACTATCAACTACCATCGTTCATCACGAGCTATACTACAAACACCACTATATATTATCATAGTCAACCATCATAACCATGAGCTATTATCAAATCTCGCAGCATACAGTTGTAACGAGGATCGAGAGAAATAAGTGTCATGTGAAATCAACAAAATAAATTTCGAAAGATAATGAATAAGAAATATACAAAGATAAACACAAGATTTAACGTAGTTTGGTTAATCGACCTACATCCACAAGAAAAAAAAAATTAACAATCCTATATATATATGATATGGTATAGTATCGAGAGAAATTATCTCATCAATTCACCATCAATGACTCAATATTTTAAACTTTATTTATTTTTTATTTATTATTTTAAATACAAATAACACATATATTTTGTCGATGTTATCGGGTGTCAATGTGTGAATTTTTTTTATAACACATTAAATATAACGTGTATGATACAGGTCTCTAGTATAATAGCATTGCCTTCCCCCGCTATATATGAGCTACTCAAAAATATCTTAATTAAGCTACATAGTTATAGTTTCGGTAATTATATTTTGTAACAATAGTTATAGCAATATTTGTATACATTTGTATAATTCGCTATACAATTCACAGTTTTTGTATAGTATTTGTGTATTTCGCTATATAATTTGTGCACAGTGTTTGTATAATTCACTATACAATTAGCAGTGTTTGTATATTTCGCTATATAATTTGATTTGTGCACAACTTTTATATAATTGTGTACAACATTTGTATAAATGACGCGAATTATACAAAACTCAAGTTGTAATTACAGCCAGATGTTTGTCGTGAGCCGTAATTAATTCTAATCATAATGACTAATATATGTTTACCTATCCACGTAATTTTCTCCCTCTGTCTTATTAGGTATATTAAAAATAAATATAAAAATTAATTATTTTAGAATTAGAAGACACATGTATAGATAAAAGTTTAATTATTACAAGAAATATATTAGTCAAATAACACTTTTAGTTAAATTTTTTTTTTAAGAATTATATCAGACTTTATCATGATAACTAAAATGGAACGGAGAAAGAATATTATAAAAATTAAACACATGGAGATTGATAACATGTAGGTTATTGTTTTATTGAATAACTAGGGATAGACATTCGATTCTTTAAAATGTAGATACTACAATATTAAATTCTCCATTAATGCAAATTGAATATCAAATCAAACTCCATTTAGTTCTAATTAATTTTGTAATAAAGATTATGTTAGATTTTATCATGGCAACTAAAATGGGACAGAAGATGAATATTATAAAAATTATAACGTGGAGATTAGTAACAGGTAGGTTATTATTTTATTGAATAACTAAGGGATAGACGTTCGATTCTTTAAAATCTAGGTTCAATTTTTTAATTTTTCATTAATTAATGGATATTGAATATGGAATCAAACTTTATTTTGTTGAGTATAATTTGATTTAGTTTAATTTCTTTTGATTTGTTCAGTATGAACCTGATATAATAAATTATTTCTTTGCTTATAACATGGGTTATTATTTTTATTTAAAAGTGAAATATTTTGTCTTTTTTTTTCTTTAAAAAAGGGTATCATATCCTATATTATTATTATTAATTCTAATATGGCATGATTTGTTAAAGATAAAGAATAAATAATTCAATAATAAATATTTTTTTTATTGCATTGCACACAAAATAGCAATTATAAAATAAATTCAATTCAAAGAATAGAATAATTAATAATTAATTTGATTCAGTTTCATTTTTTAAAATATTTATATCCATTCTTATATATATATAAAAAAGATATACACTTGCATGATGAAAGCATCTTTATTATTTTAATCTAATTAAAAATGATCCATGTGGTATTTTTTTTTCTTTCATACCAAATACTTTTATTTCTTAATTATAAACTTTGAAATTAAAATTCGAATATTTAAGTTTTATACGCGTATTTTACCTGAATTCTCATAAAAATTCAATTAATTTGAATCAATTAGCGAGAACTTGAAAATATTTGAATATCAGATTTCCAAAATCTATTATAAAAATGTATCCCTCCCGTCCCTTTTCAATTGTCATAATTTTTATTTTTAAAGTCAAACTATATAAACTTTTATTTGAAATAAAAACTTGAATATTTAAGTTTTAGAAATTATATTTTATACATGTATTTTACCTGAATTTTTATTAAAAAAATCTAAAAATTCAATTAATTAGAACCTACTAGCGAGAACTCGAAAATATTTAAATATCAAATTTTCAAAATTTATTATAAAGTATATTTTTTCAATTTTTATTTTCAGAGTCAAACTATATAAACTTTGACTATTTCATATTTTAAATATGTTTTTATTATATTAATATAAAAAATTATAATTAATAATATTCTTACTATTATTTTCCAATATATAAATTTTTATTTTAAAATTAAATTAAAAATTAAAAATTAGTTAAATTTATTTTCGAAAAGAGGCGGAGCCAAAGCCAAACGTGGTAGGCTCAATTTTCCAATCTTAAAATCACCCGCCGTTAGCTCTAATTTCTGACACGTGGCAGTCTCAGATTCTCGGTGACCTATTCAATTTCAGTGAACTCCCTGTCATATTAGCTAATCCCCTCTCACTGTTTTAATTGGCATTGGTATAAATTGAGTGCATCTGCAGCTAAACTTTAACCAGAACAACTATGGCGGCGGCGGCGGTGTCGCAGGTTGCAGTGACAGGGGTGAGGAAGAAGAGTTTGCTACCGGCATTGATTATACCAGCTTCGCCGGGAAGAACAGGCAGCCGGAACTTCAATTTCGGTCTTAAAAAGGTTTTGCCGGTAAATGCTGCGGCGAGTAGTAGTGGAAGTGGTAGTACCGATAATGGTGCTGTTTCTGTTAAGCGTACAGCTACAGTAACTCCTCCTTCTCCTTCTGGCTCTCGGTGAGTGACAATTAAGCCTATTTTGTTTGTTATTAGATGCATTTGTAGTTTTGTAGTTTGTTCGCAGCTAATTCTGTTGGTTAGTTTAGGATTGATGAGTTGTTTGGAGCTTGATAAGAAGAATTGGAGATATTTTGGGTTAAGGTACAACCAGAATAGGGCAACGTATAACAACATTTTTATTTTTATTTTTTATAACGGTGTTGTCTAATCCAGCTTCCTTGCTTGCAACTGACTAATTCCATGGTATACCTGACATTTCCTATCAACATCAGGTATTGAGTGCTGGTTGTTCTTTGTTCTCTATCAACCTATCTTTTCCCATTAGGAAGTATAGTTTATTTTAAGTGGGTGTTTGAATTGACTTATTTTTAGTGGCTTTTAGTTTTTAAGTATTTTTTAGTTTTGGAAATGTGAAAAAAAAAAAAGGACCCAAAAGTCAAAAGTAGAGGTTTTCAACTTGTGACTTTTGGTTAAGCGATCGAAACACCCGTTAAATCCTTTTAGGTTTCCTTGGAGTAATGTGTGCTCTATCAATTGATAAATAAGTGAGGTTATTATAAAAAAATAATGTTTTTTTTTATTGATTTGTCAATTTGAAATTTGTACCATGTATCTATTATATTGGAGGTTGTCCTTAAGAAAGATTTGAAATAAACTAGTTTATAATTGCTTTGATGGTGACACTCATTTTGTGGAGTATTAGTTTTTTCTCAATTTTGATTAGTAAAGTACACAATATTCCAATCATTTGGTTTTTTCTGTCTCTCTATCTATTTGCACAAGTTCATTTGATGTTCCATGTATGGAATGACTGGTTTCTTGGTTAATTGAACTTTTTGACCCAGTCGGCCAGTCTCATGATTCTAATGGAATAATTAAGCCATGAACAGTAAAATGTGTTATATTGCTGGAGTAATAGATTTTCTTTGTCAAAATACCAGCTTTTTAACCAACTGATTTAATAAAAGGATGGAACTTTCTCTGGTTTTGAATATATAATGAGTTTTTGTACATCAATCTTCTACAACCCTTTATATCGGGTATTCCCTTCACCCCGTATTTGTTCTTTTTGAACTTAATTCAAAGTGGAAGAAGCTGCCAAATGGCATGGCAGGTCCAGGATCCTTTGCATTCTAGTAGTACAATTGACCAGATTTGGTTATTTTGGAAAATTAGTCTTCTATATTTTTGATAGACTTATCAAAGAAATAACCTTCTTTACCTTTTGATGCTCACCTGAGTTATATAGCGATCGTTTAATACTTTGGCTTGATGGAGTTGTAATTCAATGTTTATATATTACCAGGGTGAAAAGTCACACCATTTCAGTATTTGTTGGGGATGAAAGTGGCATAATCAATAGAATTGCTGGAGTTTTTGCTCGAAGGGGTTACAATATTGAGTCACTTGCTGTTGGTTTGAACAAGGATAAAGCTCTTTTTACCATAGTGGTCTCTGGAACTGAGAAGGTCTTGCAACAGGTTGTGGAGCAGCTCAACAAGCTTGTGAATGTCTGGAAGGTTAGTCTTATCTTCTGAAATATCAGTCTGTATTCCATTGTTAACCTTCTTAAACTTATCTATCTGGGTTTCTGAGCTATGCTGCTTTTCTCTTCAAAAATGTAAGGGGTACATGTCTGATTTTCCAAAAGTAGTGTATTTTTGGATAACCCGACACAGAAGCGGCATTGAAAGTAAGTCCATGCAACTTAGTTTTTAAGGGTGTCTTCTGAAGGTACCAATTTGATAAATTCTATAGGCTCTACTGTGTGCAGTTGTGTGTTTATGCCTATGGCTTGACTAGTCACACACATATCAGTTACCCGTTTATACATTGCTGTCAATCAATCCCCTGTTCTTTTAAAAGCATCTTGATTGTTATACTTGTAGGCAATCATCATTTACGAAGTTCTTTGAAACATTTGGTAGGAAATTGTGATTTGTAAGATAGCCATAGGCTTGCACACTTAATTTCCCTTTGCCTTGACATGCAAAATGTGAGAACGATTGGTAATTGTCATTGGTTTCTAATTCTTCAATGTTCTCTCTCATCAATTCAATGGATTAGTTAAAGTAGTACCTTAAATATCTTTGCGCTTCAAACAAAGAAGAAGAAGAGGTACATCCTTAAATTCTTCCGCAGTGAGGCAAAATTATGTCTACCTTGTATTCAGTTGTCATATAACTGATCACACTTCCCAAATTGTTTTCGTATGATGTTTCAGGTGGAGGATCTGTCAAGAGAACCACAAGTGGAACGAGAATTGATGCTCATAAAACTGAACGCAGACGCAACCACAAAAGCTGAAGTATAGAAGACATCTCTTGGTTTTTGTGCTTAACTTTGTTCCTATATCAAGAAATATTTCTAAATCAATTTGTTGGAATAATCTACCTATTGATTGATCTATTGGGACCAAGTTGTCCGGGTGGGGGTGGTTTACCTTTATTCGAATTTAATCTCTGACATACTGCATTTAGCATATTAATCCGCTATTTGCATGAGACAATCCCACTAAGTCTGTTTACCTGCTTAAGTAATTAACTCGATCAAATGGGAAAATGAAGAGCTGGAAATCTTTCCTATAATTTTCTCTTTATGAAGTGACTATAAATCTATTAAGTAAAGAAGGAATTCCATGAAAATCCATTGTAAACAAGAAAATGAGGTTCTTTTCCTTTTAGGCAGTAATTTGAATGCGTACAATAAAAATTGTTAAGCTTCCTTGGTCTTTAGCTTTCCATCTTTCAGTTACAATGTATATAGAAGGAACAGTGCATAAATTGTTTAAGCCATTGATTATGATGTGCCATTATTTTCTTCTTGTCTTAGTCTATTTTCTTCTTGTCTTAGTCTATGTACCATCTCATTATGCTTTACTTTGACATTCAGATCATGTGGTTGGTGGACATTTTCAGAGGAAAAATTGTGGATATATCAGAGCACTTTCTGACTATCGAGGTGACTTCGATCTTCTTTCCCAGCTTTTACATGACATTTGAACTTTGAAGTGTTAAGACGTATCTCTTGCCTTGGGGTCTGATGCGTGGATAGTACTTGATCAGTGATTGTTTTAGCAACTTAAATCACACAACACTATTGAAGATCTTAGATTCATCTCTTACACAAAACTTTGCATATACTCAAGTTGTTAGTTGCCTTGTAGCATGCAAAATAGAGAATATCAAACAAAAACATGATTGTGTGTCATGTGCTTGTGGATGGAGTATGGCATTTTATGATTGACTTACCTACTCAATTAACTTATTAAGCTCCTTACAATTGCTACTTTCGTTTTGTCTTCCATGCTTTTAATCTAGAAAAAGTCACACTTTCTCCACCACTATTTAGTTGGCTGATCTACTTGTTACTCTAGTCTATCCTAAAACTCTGACTCTTGGCAAATATTTTCCTCCAAAGAACTCAAATTAATACTGTAAAATAAATATTGCGTTATGTTAAGTTCAACTTATAAAAAGTGTCCTACTTAATGTCGTCTAAAATTTGATGCAATGTTTTGTCTGCCAACTTCGCCACCTTTTTCGATATAAAATTTAGTATTTCAAGCTTTTGTGTACCAATCTTAATATGAAAGTCAACTATGGAATTCTAGGGTTGAGCTACATGAAAATTAATAAATCAAAATATGGGATGGAAGTAAAATTACTTCCAATTGTTTATTTCCTTTTTGGAAACTTATTCTCTTTGGCTGTATCAATCTTTGCTAACCCCGTGTACAACCTTGACTATTTGTTTTTTGTGGTTTTCATCTTCTATGGCTTGCTTTTCAGCCATTTTCTGTGCTGCCAACTCTGTTGTTTACCCATGGTTTTGAAACTTCTCAATCTTTATGACTACTTCACCCTACTATGTTTAAACTCAAAATAAATAAGAAGAGGTAGAGGAAAGAAAGCTAGTAAAAATTGACTAGCGTTTGACATCTGAGTCTTCATTGCCGAGTTTTTAACTCAAGCAAGATCTTTAGCGAGATTACCATTGCCAAATTTCAACTTTGCTGCAGGTTTGTTTCTTTGATTTATACCAATATGATGTGTGTACAATGTGCATAATTTCATTATTGTAGCGCGAATTAAGTTCTTGTGCTTTTTTAAATGACAAACATATTTATTATCTTGTGGTTGACTTAGGTGACTGGTGATCCAGGGAAGATGGCTGCCGTTCTGAGAAATTTAAGCAAGTTTGGGATTAAAGAACTAGCCCGAACTGGGAAGGTACATTTTCCATTTTTGAACCCTAATTTTGGCATATATGCTTAAATGGTTTTGATGATTTGGTTACCAACTTACCATGTTCTCTGGTTGCATAGTTTTACTATATATAAGACAGTTGTAGACCTGCTGTAGTGATCAAGATTTTATGTGCTCTTAAAGGTTTTCTTCTGATATATGGATAATAAATTGGGTAACTGACTAAAGCTTGAGAAGTCACAGATTTTTTAGTTTTTATTAGTCAGATGTTGTCTCAAATGTCTTGTCAACAATAATATTAAAGGGTTTTCTTACAATAATACCTAGACTCTAGTATACTTGCTGACCCACTTTATGCAATCAAGTAGTTATCTTTATTTTTAAAGATAAAGGAAGAATGCACAAGGGATGACGTGATGCTGTTATGTATTGATCTTTGTCACCACAGATTGCTTTGAGACGAGAAAAGATGGGTGAGGATGCTCCTTTTTGGAGGTTTTCCGCATCTTCATATCCAGATCTTGAAGAAGCAATTCCCCGTATCCTGAACAACAAAAGTCAACCAATTGATAATGGAGCCAGCAATGATCCAGGGGTATATAATGTTCTCAAATTCATTGTGCTTTAATTCATTTTCATGCATATTTGTTATCTGATTGTATAATATACATTGAGTCTCTATGGAAGCGGACATGCTTGAGAGTTCCCTGAATTTCTGGCTGAAACTGGTAATATCTTGCTACATGTTATGAGTCTTAATTTTATTTAACTAGCTTATTAAGAATTTCTTTTTTAGTTTCTATTCCCGACTTCTCATGATTTTCCCCTTTGGATGTGATTTTCATGGACGACTTGTTGATCTTAAGTCATTATCTACATTAAGCTTCTTGAAATATTTCCAAACATAGTATTTCCAGTTGGTAAAATAAAATTTGTGATGTAAATGAAACAATATGTAGTGTGTGAATGCTGTAGTCTTCCTAATCCTTTAAGAAAGGAAAACTTGAAAAAAGTTATGCCAGCTATACACATTTCCCTTAACTTAAACTTTGTGATGTAGAGGAATCAATTTGCACAGAGAGAATGCTGTTTCCTTCCTAGGATATAAATGAAAAGGAAAAAGAGAAAATGGTTATATCAGTATCTAGTCTCTTACTTCAAAATCTCTAGAAATTCCTAGAGGCAAAAATGTGGGTATGAACTGGATTTCTTATTGTCATCTTATTCCTTTCTCATAGCGAATATAGAGGCCTTAGATTCTTGGATCATAAGAGTTAAGTTGCTGGTCGCTAATAAATGAAGTGAAATGTTGATTCTCTTTCATGTCAAAGGCGTAATATCTTGTCATAACAAATAGCAAACTTGTTTCAGTTTACTTGTTAGATTTCAGGAGGTCATCCATAATTTATTACTTATAAGATTATAAGTTATCATGACAGAATTAATGATTGTCCATAGCTGTGTGAGCTGATGCAATTCATATTAGGCTCACATTTCTTCTGGTCTATGCTTGTATTTATGATGGCTTAAGGTGTTGAATCTCAATACTGTGAATTTGCATTCAGTTTTAGCCAAAAAAACTTTAGGATATATTTTTTGCTCCAATTTAAACCTGTGCATGTGTGAGAATTTCTCTTTGTTTTTTTTGTGGTGTTCAATTTGATCCAAAGTTGTAAATCTTCTTCTTTTGGTTTGAATGTAGGGTGATGTTTATCCTGTGGAATCCAATGATGAAGTCTCAGTTAATCAAATTCTCGATGCCCACTGGGGATATCTGTATGATGGAGATGTAAGGACCCAATCTTCTTCTCAAAATTAATGTATTTATTTCTGTATCTTCTTTGGAGAAACCTATATTACTCCATATCCGTGTCGACATATAGTAGTCTGTGGACTACTGAGCCCTCTAATAGATGGAAAGCTTAATTTTTCTTTCCAGAATTGAGAAAGACTGCCGGAAAAACTATGTACATCCTTTCTCCAAAATCCAGTCTAAATTAACTTTCTCAAGACAGACCTTTTTTTGTTAAACCAAGTATTAATTAATCAAAGTCCATTGTTAGATAAGAACTATAGTCTTAATCAATAGAAGTTCCTTATGGAGGACATTCTGCCAATGTGGTTCTCTTTGTTCCCTCTACATGCGGCAAATGACACTTTGATACTGCAGTTGACTGGGATTCGATCACACACAATTTGCATGCTTGTCAACGATACTCCCGGGGTCCTAAATTTGATAAGTGGTGTAATATCTCGACGAGGATATAATGTTCAGGTTGCTTTTTCCACAATTCTTGCTGCTTCCTTTATAATTTCTATTCCTCTTGATTTTCTCGTCTGAGCTTCATTTCAATGATTATGTTGCAGAGTCTTGCTGTAGGCCCTGCAGAGTCAGAGGGGCTTTCTCGCATTACAACAGTGGTCCCTGGAACTGATGAAACTATAGGGAAATTGGTCAAGCAATTTTACAAGTTGATAGATGTTCATGAGGTAAGTTTACAAGTTGATAGAGGTTCATGGGCTATCTACAAGGTGATTTTGAGATGATTAGGTGCTTAGGGGGAGTTTACCTACCATGGAAATTCTATGTACTTTGTATAAGAAGGGTCCAAACTAGTTTTACTATTTGTTAGGATTTCTTCACTTTTCCAAGCCGAAGGTCTATCAGAAACAACCTCTCTAGCTCCCAAGGTATGGGTAAGGTCTGTGTGCACACTTCCCTTCCCAAATCCTACTTGTGGGATTACGCTGGGAACCTTGTTGTTGTTCCTTCAATTTGACCAATGATCTGATAATCATTTGCCTTAGTTTTTCAAATTACCTTCTATACTTCTTAAAGTTGAAGTCTTTTGTGCTCAACCTTTCCAGTAGTGCACCTAACCTTGTTCATCGTTCAGACTCGTTGCACTTTGCCAACTCTATTATAGGTTTTCTAAAACTTAAAAGACGGCTAATACTGTACTTTCACCTTTTCTTACCACTAAGGTCATAGTTATTAAAACCACCCCTTCTCAATGAGAAAATAAAGCTTGTAGGTCGATACAAAATTTCATCTTGAATGAGAATTTTACCCACTAAAAATTTCACTCTTCTCAGATATGTACTAACATCTTGTTCACTGGAGTTGTTATATCAGACAGATAATACAGATGTGCTCCTTTTTTAGGTTCAAGATATAACTCATTTACCATTTGCTGAGCGGGAGCTAATGCTCATTAAAGTAGCTGCCAATGCAGCAGCAAGGAGGGATGTCCTTGATATTGCCAGTATTTTCCGTGCTAAACCTGTTGATGTGTCTGGTCATACAGTAACATTGGAGGTGAGTTTTTATTTATTTTTGTCAAGTAACATTGGAGGTAAAAATTAGAACTCTTTTTTTACCCCTCTGTTTTCAGCTCTTTTCATGTTGTTACTTGTTGTATGCTGGTATGCTTGCATATTGTAGAAGATTACTTTTTTATTTTCAACTTTGTTATACCCTTAATTTACATGTACGCTGTAGCAATTGTTCCTTCGGTCAATCATTAATTCACACATGTTAACTCCATCCTATTAACATATTTGGTCAGTGGCACAAAGAATAGGCAGGACTTTGTGCAAGCAATGCTGGTTATTGTCACAATTCCGCTTGTGACTGGGTTTAAAGTCTCGGAGTTGTAGTTTTAAGGTTTTAATTCCTGGCACATGATAGTTATTTTTGTATTTTTTCAAGCGGTGTCCGTTTATTGTGTCTGTAAAATATACATGTAAGGGATGTTGGATGACACTGCTTACTAAGGGTGTCTCCATCGGTGTACCTGACTTCATATACTTGCATTTTCCTTCTCGCGGAAACCTAATCATAAATGAAAGGAATAATCACGAATACTTGTGTTGTGCTGTGTCTTACCTAGATCCCCCTTTAACTTCTCTCTGAATTTGGTTGCCTGCACATTTTGCAGTTGACTGGAGACTTCACCAAGTTGCTGGCGTTGCAGAGATTACTGGAGCCTTATGGCATTTGTGAGGTCTGTTTCCACAAACTGAATTTGACTTGTCAACGTGTATAGGCTGGTATCTCGAAAGTGTTATATCCTGCATTTTGTCAACACGTATAGGTTGATATGGTGAAGTGCGTGCATTTAAAAGCTCCAATAATTGTAGTAGTTCTTATCAATGTGATAGTTTTTGCCATTTTAGTCCACATTGTCATTCTTTTGGTGTAGGTGGCTCGTACAGGGCGGGTAGCATTGGTACGAGAATCAGGAGTGGACTCAACATACCTCCGGGGTTATGCTCTTCCTTGATAGTGTTGGTTAAACTCTTTTAATATATCAGAAACAAGCTCGCTACCTTCACAAGTAGGGTGAGGCTACTAGGTATGTTGTTGTTGTCGTCAAGTTTCTTTCTTGTTGACCTTTTCTGGTCTGAGAAATGATGAGGTTTATTTGTATACTATTCCTAGCGCTAGCAGGTTACTTGTTCTATTTAGGCATCCATTGGATTTTAAGAACTCCAAAATGTGGAGTAGAGCCAATGAAGTTGAGTAATGTTGTATAATAACTAGGTGGAGTGTATTAGCTTGAGGTTATTGGTTATTAATACACCAAGTTTAATTTACACGCACCTACAATGTATCATCTTGTTTTACTTTATCCATACAAGTGATACTAGAGTGAATGAATACAATTGATACAAGTGTCTTCTCTCGATCATACATAAGTAAATATTAAATAAGTGATTTCGGAGAGATCAAACTCTCTGTATAAACCGTTCCTTCCCTAAGTGTATGACATTCAGGCAAGGACCAAAATGAATCTCTGGATGTACAAAATACAGAAACATCATCCTCATAACCAGTGGAGTGTATCAACACTTCACCATCCGGATACATATAAATTGGCATGCATGGTTGAAGATAGAAAATACCAGCTTCTACTGAAAGAGATATCGTCCAAGATTCCTTGACACCATAGTCTTTCATTACCCACAACTTGAATACGCCCTTACCATGGAGACATCGAAAATCAAAATACCAATGATAAAAGCAAAGCATTCTCTTCAATACTGTAACGCCATGGTTATCCCTCTCCAGGTCTGGTGTGTTCCACATCTGCTCTAGCAATGATAGTATGATAAGGAAGTTCTATTTATTCTCCTGTAGAGGGGTTCCACAGCAAGAGGTGGTGTTTACCGCGTTCATCAGTACTGAAAAGAAGAACCAATCCATCACGGCAACAGTAGATTACACAATTCACTGCTTTGTAGTTTGAAGGACAATCAAGTTTATTTTCATCCTCAACCACTTGAAATGACGATGATAAAGAAGAACGATAGAAGTTAAACATGTCATCCCTATCAATGCACTTTTTGGCAATAAGAAATTTTTGGGAATTCTGGGATAAGATTTTAAAACACATTTGAATCGAAAAAGAGACTGCACGGGTAACCTGCTGAGGATCTCCATAATTATTTCCTCCTTGAGCAGGATTTCCATGGCCTACATAGGACAATACAAAATGCTTTAGTAGTTCACTAGTTAAATATCTTAAACCTTTTGGTGGCATGCATATATGAGAATTGAAAACCAACAACAAAGTAAAGTTCACTCAGAAACTCTTTGCAATAGAAAATTGTAACTTAGGTAGTTTCCACCATTAAGTTGCAAAATCTGGCTAGCCCAGGGGACAACGACAACAATGAAATTCCACAACAATTATATGCCAAGAATAGTAACAATAGCAACTAAATGATGTTAAAACATAGTAGAAAGAATAGAGAAGTACTATACCCCTAACTAAAATGTACCCGATCTTACAATATGAGTGAAATGAGCCAACTCAATGCACTAAAGCTTTCGCTATACGTAAGGTCCGTTGCCCAATCACAAGACATGAAGATAACTTTACCGGTTATTCTAATGCTCCCTTCGCAATATGAGTGAAATAATCTCCTAAATTATCGCCAAGTTTTAGAGAGTTTTCAACACTTTCTCTCGATGACTTGCTATATACACCTATTGAGGATATATCTAAGTTCAATTAGTCCGTTTTTTGAAAGCCGTCAATAGTTCACACTTGGAACTACAAATTTCAGTCAAAGTGGAGGGCTATTTTGAATACTTCTCCCCAAATAGATTGACAGAGGAAATCAGACTCAATTTCTCACAAAATCTCTGAGAAATTTTGTTGATATCTACAATGTTAATACGTGAATTTCAGTCCAAATCAGAGCTCACCTGAGGATAAACAATATCCACATGCTTTGTAGTATTATCTGATTTCTTCTTCTTCTTCTGTTGGTGATTTTTTGCTTCATATCCACTGCTATTAATACTAATTTGATTGAAAAGGTTAGCCTTTTCTGTAATTGAAATCGATTTCTTCTTCTTCTGTTGAGCTTTGAAAAGCGAATTCGCTTCTCTATTTGCTAATGATAATTTTCCGTCATCCCCATTCCACCTCTTCTTCTTCTCCTTTTCTGCCATCGCCATAAAATTTCAAACGTTTTTGGAACTCGATTAAATTCAGGTTTGCAAAGAAAAAAATTATTTTAATTTATATTTTGAATGCTAATAAATAAATATTTAAATTTGTATAAAATTGCATAAATTAAAATATATAAATTAAAAAAAAATTATTTTAAAATATTTAATTAATTTAATTTAATTTTAAAAATTAATCAAATTGATTTGGGGGAAGCGCACTTCGTCAGATCTGATCGTCTCTTTTTATGTATGTATCTCCTTCATCACTCTTCTGCTCAGTAATCTTGCCTCTTGTCGAATTTGATACTTTTTTTGCATCTTCGGATGTGTGTGTATATATATGTTTGAGCTTCGAATTTGGGAGGATTTGGAATTTTGAAGCCCTTATTTTTTTGGGACTAAAGCCCACTGATTTCCTTGGATTTTATGTATGTTTTTGTTACAGAGTTGAGCTGCTAAGTTTTGTGCAAAATGGAGATAAAATGTGGTGCTGAAAGTGAAAAGGAGATCAGCTTTAGATGTGTTCAGTGTGGATTCTCAGTTACAACACTTTACATACAATACTCTCCTGGCAATATCCGTCTCATGAAATGCGTATTTTCCTTTCTTTACCTTTGAATTGCATGAACAACATATAATTCTTACTTGTTATGCTTCAATTTGTTTATCTGATTTTGTCATGAAACCTAGTTTAAGAAAATTAAAAATGATTTTGAATCTTGAGGGGATTTTGGCCATGAAAATTATTATCTTATGAAAAAAAGTACGTACTTAGTTTTTATTTTCAAAGTGAAATATTATATTTGAAAATTAGAGTTTTTTGAAATTGTGAGTAACTTGGAGTAAGAACATTTTTTTTGGTGTTTCCAAAATTTTGAAAATTTTGGAATTCAACTCCAAGTTGAATCCCGGAATTTTATGGACAAATGTGTTTTTTGGAGGTCAACTCTGTGAAAAAGTAAAAAAAGTTCATGGCCAAACGCCTAACTGAAGATACAGTACCAAAATGTCTATTAAGTTGTCGTCTTATATATGTCATGCAATGCAGATAGTTAGAACTAAGGAGTTTTGCCAAAAAAAAGATTTATTCTTTTTGAAACAGACTAAAATAGAAAAGTAAGACAAATAGATTGCAACAGAGGGGAGTATTATTTTTCTGGTATCGAGCTGTTGGTAGAGGTGGAAGTGGAGTTTACGGGTTCTTATAATGATTTCAAGTTAATATACAATAATAATGGTTCATAGTCAAAATATTTATAGATGAATATTTCAATATATAGAGTTTGAGAAAAAGCTAATGGGTTCCATGAACCTGCATGAACCATTCTGGATCTGCCTCTGGCTGCTGGAGTGTATATCCAATATACTAGTGCTTTTTGTAACATGGATTTGGATGATCAACTTTGTGCAGGGGAACTGCAAAGCAGTTGCTGATGAGTACATTGAATGTGAACTTATGGTAATTGATACAATTTTTTGTAAAAGAAAAAGAGAAAGAGAACGATGAGTTCTATGTATAGATTTTATTCTTTGTTTAGTTCCTAATTGTTTGTTTGGAATGTAGATATTGGTCATTGACTTGATTTTGCATAAAATTAGAGCCTACAGACACTTGTTCTACAATAGGTTCTCTCGAGAGACTTTGCATAATGAGGTACCTGATCGTGTATTTCTAGTTCATTATTTGTTGTATATATGGTGACATGGCATTACAAATCCATCGTGTTCTCTTCTTCTCATTTAATTTTTTTTTGGGTTCCTTTATGCAGGTCTTGTTGTGGAAATTAGCTTTAGGTTTCCTGATTTTAGATGCTTGTATCCTTCTGATCTCTAGTTCATATTCACCGATATAGAGTGTTTATCTAGATCTGTGTATTTCGACATTTAACAAACTATTATAGCTATCTACGCACTGTAATAAGGTTTCCACATCATTTTTTACAAAATCCGTCCTGATCCAACTAGATGACAAAGATATAAACGGACATAATGAACTTCAGAGTATTGTTAGCTTGACCTTCAAAAACTCTTTACTTTCCTTCCATATATAGGAAGTTACTCTTCTCTTCATGGACTAGATATTGCAGTATGTAATCCTTTAGTATTGCATTGGAAGCATACATATTGATGGTTTAGCTTACACCTCTTGTTAGGTTGTGACCATATGATAATTTGAAGAATAAACTATTTCTTGTAAGTTCTTCTAACCAACAATTTGCAATTACAAATCGGATGTAAATTTTAATTCTAAAGTCTTTCTCCTTGACATGGCATTTGACTATTTTCAATTATAAGTGTGTTTATCTTTTCTCTTCTTTTTTTAAAAAAATATTGTCTTGTGAGTGTGTGATTTTGATCTTGGGTATTGAACTACTGAGATTTATTGAACTAAGAATCAGAATTCCAGTTCAGTGGAAATAGAATTCTATGATAGCCCTCTGTTCCTAAAGAGGGTAACCTATAAGACATGCATTGTTTGGCCTCAACTAGTAAAGACCAAATGTTGGTGGTATGCACAACTCAAGATGAGAGGAGTTTGCCTGCAAGCTTTGCCTCATTTTTGGGGCTTTGTGGAAAGGTGCATGTTGAAATCTGTACTAGTTCTATTTCAGTGCCTAACCGTTCCCCATGTCGGTCTAGATCTTTGCTTTAAGCATAATGCGGTGGTTGCTGTTGTTAGGTGCTCATGGGCGTCTTCTTTGGGAATCTCATGTTCCTTGGCATAATTCTATTTGGCACACGGAAGTTTCTGAATGCAAAAGTAGGAGATTCAAGGTAAAGCGTTCCTTCATCTGTAGTTTAGTACTTTAGTTTATATTTTTTATGATGTTTATTAGTCTCTTTGTGCAAAATAACTGTTCCTTCTTTCTCTCTTTGGAAGTTCGAAAATGTTTGACACCATTTCACTTGCATAATATTCTACATGACATTCCAGACAACTTCCTGGTGGGTATGATTTAACCACTCCATCAGCACCATGTTCAGCCTCTGTATATTTTTCAATCTATAAAAGTACATGTGAGTTGTTGATTAAAAACCATTTCAGATATAGCAATTTTGTTAGCCTTGCACACAAGGATTGCCAAAGGTTTATACGGAGCTTTAGAGTTTCTAGTGTTAGTTGAGGTTTTGTAAACCTATCCAGGACTGGAACTCACACTTTCTTACTGAGTAGAGAATTGATATTTCTATCTTGAGTAGAGAATTGATAATCCTATCTTTCTTTTATTTTGGGTTGGCTCGCACAGTTGGAGTCATTAAGAATCAGTGATTACCTCTAATAATTTAATTGAAAAAAAAACTCATGTGAGAAGAGGTTTCAGTCTAAATGATTTCCTCAGACGTCAAGTTATCATATTCATTTTGGAGCTGCAGTTGATTATATTCATTTTTGGAGCTGAAGTTGATTATGATTATTGTTTACTTGGGTTTAAATCAACAGATGTAAGCATATATTGCTTTCGATCCTCGTTTCGAGTTACTTCAAAATTTTTGTTATTGCCATGATGGTATGTTCCTTGCTCTCATTTGGCCATATTGAAGCAATTACTTAGAAACTTTCTTGTTTCACAATAATACTTCTTTACTATTGTTTTATTTATTTACAGGTGTGGGAATTTCCGTCTTCCATTGCTTTCATCATTACAATGTTTGTCTTATCATCTAATGCACTGGCATTACTGGGTAAGATGTTCTTTTCCAAATTAATTTTAAGTATGTGCACTAGAGTATTTGTCAGTTTATGAAATTCGTCTGACAGTAGAGATTTAACCTTTGGCCATGAGAGCTTTTTGTTTCCATCTCCAATGGGGAAGCTTAGGTCATTCTAGTTTTATCTGAATCTAGGCTAACATACACGATTTTCGATTTGCAGTTATTTTATTTTTGTTTATTCCTATAACTGTGGTTCAATCCATGTAATTATTGCATTAAACATAGAGAGAATGAAAATATGCATAGGCCCCAGGGAGACAGATGAGAGGTACCTTGTAGACACACTAAAATATTTGTGCATTAAGGCACAAAACCTCTTAATCTTTTGGGGTAAAAATGAAAATGTACATGAAGTAGCTATTATGGTTAATTTCCTCAGTTCTTTTCTTATGCAGCTAGAATGGTTATACTCCTCATCCACTGCACTCTTTTGGTGCTATTCCATCATATAATTTTCATTGCTTCTTCTAAAAGAAAAATATATTTATGCACCAATTGAATTATGAATCAGGTTTGGGGAATCGGTGTGTGGGCTTAGGCATTAAATTTTCGAGGCCAGAGCTAATCTGTCCACATTATAATAGTTTGATGTGCCAAGTCCCCACCAGTTTAGACATTCAGTTGCCTGCTCGTGTTACTTTTAGTAATTTTTCTTTAATTGAGTTAAATGTCATTGGTTGTGTCCCTGTGGAAGGTGTAAAGACGAAAATGCATGTTTTGACTTTGTTTCATCAGAGCCTAGAGGTTTTGATGTTTTTATCTTTCCTCTGAGGAGTTAATTTTTTGATGTTCTTCGTAACTTATCAGTTGGATCAATATACAAGTTAACATTGGCATCTTAGATATATTATTCTGTGTTTTTCTAAGAATTTAGAGGTTTTGATATTTTATCCTTCCTCTGAGGAGTAAATGTTTTGGTGTTTTTCGTAACTTATCAGTTGGATCGATGTACAAGCTAACATTGACATCTTAGAGATAGAATTCTGTGTTTTTCTAAGAATTTAGAGGTTTTGATCAGTATAATAAACATTAGCAGAGTGAGTTACAGTGAGACCTGACGGGACATAAAGCACAACCATGCATATGGATATATAGAATGATTTGGATAGTTGAAGATGAAGGGGGGAAATAAGGTACTAGAATGTGGTGCACGATTGAGTATTGACCAGGAGTTAAATTGCTGTTTCACTGCCAACATGCATTCATTAAAAGATAATACTGTTAGCACTGCCTTAACAGGTGAGTTGGGTTGATAGCTATTCAGATATGGAATATTTAGAATTCAGATTAGAATTATATTGATAGAATTATTCTGTAGGTTGATCCTAGATATCACTAATATTCCTATAGTATTTAATGGGTCCTCATGGGTCATATCTTGGTGTCTTTCACTTTATTAGTCCTGCTTTTGAATCCTCCTCCTAGTCCCAAACAAGCCAAACATTGTATGGTGGAATTTCTTTTTAAGCTTCCGATTGGGGTTTCAAGGGCTCGAGAAAAGACTTTCTTCTGTGGAGTAACTCTCTTCTTGTACAAATTTGATATTTGTTTCGATGTTCTGATTGGTATAGTTTTTCAGCTGTTGGGCCGACAAGTACAGAGAAATTCTAGTGCACCAAGCTTTCCATGGTAATGTAAGAATAGAATCAGATCAGAGACTTGCCTTGCAAACAAGAAGCAATAACATGTTATCAGACTTCTCTATGCATCTAATAACCATCAACATATTTGTTTTGGACTCTTACCGGAAGACTTGGCATTGTGTGTTTGATGACATACGTTACCTACTGCCTGATCCTTCTTTGCTTTGTTCATCTTGCTATTTTGTTGTCATTATTTACTTCTTTCAATCCTGCTTTTGTTAAACTTCTTTTGAGTCGAGGATCTACTGAAATCTGCCTTTCTATCTACGAAGGTAGGGTTAAGATCTGCATATATCTTAGCCTCTCCAAAGCCTACTTGTGGGATTATACCCGGTATGTTGTTGTTGTTGACATACTTTACCCTATTGTGAACCAGTGATCACAGATGCGGTCATGATTAGATGCATATGGATCTGCTTTGCTGCACATGCTATGAAATTCCTTGTTACTCAAGGTCTAGGGGCATATCAAAAGCTAGTTATTTGGTAGTCATTTGGCAAGAGTTCATAAATCCACACTCTTTTAATGGTTATTGACTTGAGAGTAACTTCAAATGCCAAACTGATCAGGTAATACAACTGAGGTTATTTAAATCGCGTCCCCTGCTTTGATCTTCAACAACTTTTGAATCTAATATACTGTCGTTGATATGTTGATTTAAGGCTGAAGACCCCATCCTGAGTTGCTTCTGAATCGTCTGATTAGAATCTGGTACTGTGAAAGCTCCTCATTTCTTTTGTCTTGGACACATTTCCTACTCGTCCCTTGTCCAACGTACTAGAATAAGCAAGACGCTGTTCTCAGATAAGAGAATTTGACTCTGGTGATCGCGGAGATGCCTACGATCCAACTTGAAGAGGAACTCTGGTACTCACTCTTATTATGATAACACTAGCTGTAACATGTTTTCATGTTTCCAATAGAAATATATTTATGTTTTCTGGATAACAGTCCATTTTATAATGTAGGTTAACACTAAGTCAGGACATCTATTAGCACTGTTATTTTGGTGTTAATAACAATTTTATCCTCTTTTAGGATGATTCTATGAGTTGAAAAAGGAATCTTAATTTTTCTTTATTCCAATAAACCAAATATCTTGGAAATAAAGTATATAGGTTAAGTAGTTTCATTATTATTTAATCTTGCTATTATAAATTTTTAATCCCAACATTATAGTTCAGGGATGAGGTTGTTTGATTTGAAGACAAGTTATGATGGAATTAATTATGTTGTTTCTTAGTGAATGTTGATAATTTCTAAAATAAGTTATTTGTTTACAAAAAAATATCATCTATAAATGTAAAGACGTAAAAAGTGATGTATAACAAGAGTCTGAGGTCGTATTTTTGTCATTTTAACTATTTTATCTCAAAACAAGTTTTTCTTGAGAATGTTTGGTTTTTTATGTTAAAAATAATAAATACCTTCTACAAATGTAAAAGATGTAAAAAAATGATGTATAAAAAAGGTCTGAGAGCGTATTTTTCTCATTTTGACTATTTTATCTCAGAATAAGTTATTCTTGAGATTATTATTTCACCATATAAATCATCCCCGTACTAACTATTAATCATGGTATAAGTTATTCCAGATTTTATATTATAACCAAATAAAAGGTTAAGGGATACTAAATATTTATCTTAGAATTATCTCTCTTTATTCATCACACACAACATGTCCTAAGTGCAATAATTCACTTATAACAAGGAACAATCCCTAAATGCTTTAGAAAAAATATTACTCACGTCCCAAAAAAATATCACCTTTCTCAAATTGAAAATAATTTACCTTTAAAATTTCCTTTTTACCATTAATGAAATGATTGTTAGCCATACAAATACCTAAGAATGATATTAGACCACAAGTTTCAAAAGTCTTCTTTTTTTCTTAAAATGCCGTGCTAAGTCAAAGGGTGCCACATAAAATAGGACGGAAGGAGTACAAAACACAATGCAAGAAAGAGAAGGAAAAAAAACAATTTACACATCACAGGTCCCCTTTTTTAGTTAAAAGTTTTTAACATTACACATTTCTCCTCCCAAAACAGAAATGTTATAAAAAAGAATACTCAAAAAAGAAGTCAAACCCACACTCCACAACTTATAAATGGGTTCAACTCAATGCACCACTCACTCAAATACCTTACATACACAACTAGCTCTAATGTTATTGCATATGTGCAGTTTATGCTATACACTTATCAAAGTGACTGCCTGAAAAATTCGAAAAGAGACCAACTCAAAAGAATTTGACATATGTAACGAAAATTTCCTGTCAAGAAGTTGCACAATAGTACCTTTGGCGACTATTTACAGAAACACAAGGCCTTGTTGGTTTGTTGTATCAAAGCACACACGAATTTGGTGTGGTTCGACATGGAGATAAAGCTTGCTTGCTCCTCAAGGACTGTTTAGATTTATTAGGTCGTCAACGACATCAGGTGAAAAGCCACTGGGTTGAAAATCAGACCGGTGGAGGACATTTGGCCGTGGATGGTCAGAGTTGTTTGGTCCGACCTTTGTTGGCAAAGGCTTGCCTGAAAAGCAGTGGCGTACACGGACACGGTGATATTTTCTTTCCGTTGAGAAGCAACCGCGGACTTTGAGTGCCAACATGACTTCCTTATCCTTGGCATCTTCACACCAAGAGGTTTGAGGAATTCCATCAACGAACTCCTCAAGTGTCTGTCGGTCTTCATGGTGAACTGAAATCTCAACAATTTGGTTGGGTGCAATAACGCCAACTGCAGGATTAACCTGTTGAAGTTCAACCCAAATGCATAAGATTCTTAAAAGCCAATGGTGAAAATTTTAGTTCAAGAGAAGCCGTAAATAGGCTCCACATTGAAGGACAAACATGCTAGAATGGCCTCTATGTTGCTCGGACGAGGCTATCTGACATCGATGTGGATCTGGGGGTCGGATTCAGCAAAATTGAAATTTATAGATTCAGGGGTATGGATCTGATTGCTGGGATTCAACTAAAAAAAAAAATTAAAACTATGAAATTAGAGCTATTAAAATATTTTGAAGTTTGAGAGATATTTTGTGGATATAATATTGAGATAAAAAGGACTATAATGTTGAAGGTATGCCATTTTCCATGTCTTAAATCTGTTTTATATTTATTTTTAAGAAATCAAAATCTCAATCCCCACCCCACCCCCAAAATTTTCCATGGAGTCTGGTCAAAGTATCCAATGTGGAATGGCATCCCACATGAATCCCGCACTCACACCTGCATCATCACCAGTGTCGTGTCGACACGGGTTCGGCAGCAAAATGAAGAGTCCATGCAACTTAAATAGCAGAGTTTGAAGCTACATTGGGACACTAACCCTTCCTCAGATGGAACTTGGTGTTGGTCTAACCATATCCAAACCAGTACACCACAGTTCTTAATTAGTCATTTCACTCATTTACTACCAATTTCGTCTTCTCATTTAGATTAAAAAAAATGTTCCATTGCGACATTTTCTTCATTTCTATACTCTCGTCTTCTGCAACAACAAAATAGAAGGCTATGCATGTATCCTAAGTTTTTTGTGGTCTAGTTAGCTTTAAGGGCAAAAGCCAGTTGCTCCCAACCAAATAGGATGCTAAGGTAGGCATAGAACTTCTGATGTTCAGAAGTGTGAATACTAAAATCATGGTTCATGATAATATTCAGAATCGGTGAACTGGTTGTGACTTCCAATCTTCCAGGTCTTGAAAAAAAAATTAGAAAAAGGAAAAGTAAAAAAAGAAAGGGAAAGAGGAATCACATTGGGAAGTCTCACAAGAACATAGAACCCTCGCCAACAAGCCCCAGGCACTAAAATGACAGAAAAGATTCAATCCTCTAATTTAAGAAGCGGAAGTTACCTCAAGCCAACGAGGGAAACCAAGAGAACCTCTAGGATGATAATCAAACACTTGCCCATCATCTTTCACAGTTGACTCGCCTTCGCAAAATATTTCAAAAATAATTTTGTTTTTCCCGTTCTTGTTTGTAATGCGCAAGATGGATGCATCCGAGTTCTGGAGGATTATGTTATTTGTGCTGACTATTGCTTCTGGAATTCTGTTCAGTTCCTGAAGCATAAGCACAACTTTCTCATTTGATCTAATGATTTCTCCATATTCTTGCCTTCTCACTGATTCATCCACTCGAGCAATCTCCACATTGAATATGCACCTTACAGGCTTGTGGTCACTATCTGTCACATCCATGCAAGCTTCATACCTGCCAAGGAGAGGCTTTAGAAGAGTAGGAACTGAGGAAACAGACATATAAATATGAAAAAACAAACAAAAAAAAGAGGGCAAAAGTAAAAAAGGTGGGCAATGATTTTTTTTGAAAAGAAAAGATTGATACACATAAATATGACAAAAGAAGAAGTGGGAGCTCCACAATTATTGCAAAGTGGATGGAGAAATGAAAGATGAAATGTCTTCTTGGCCTTACTCTTGTATAAAGAAATAACAAAATGAACTGGAAGAACAAAAATAAAAGCCACAGAAACATTGTATGGAAAACTTACTGCAGAACTGATGAGACGACTGGACAATCTAAGCTGCATGTGGAAGCTGAACTGGAACGGCTATCACGATACAAAATTCTGTCACACCAGGCAGGAATCCGCTTCTTTTCACCAGAGTCATACCCTTAAAATGAGACATTATAACCACATCACACATTCAGAAGAGAGAAACATGAGAAAGAGAAAGAGAAAGAGAGAGAGAGAGCAGCTGAGTGAGGGAGAGCATTTCCGGTCTGTATTAAAAAAATATGAAAGTAGAGAGTATTACAACAGTCAACTGCAGAACTGATAGCTACAGGTACCTGCTAAGCCAATTTGATGCCTCTCAAATTTGTATGTTGGAGGGAATCTGATGACTGCTTCACGCATTCCTTGGAAGACATTCCCAACTTCCATCTCTGTATGCAACTGATCCCTCTCTCTAAGCCAATCAAAGCTCCTTTGGGAAATAAAATCTCTTGCTTCATCATAAGAAATGCCATCAAGCCGATAGTTCAAATCACCAAGAAACACAACCATATCTGCCTCAGATAGCTCAGGAGTTGCCTCTGAAGAGTTCAATGCACCCTGACAAGCATATTCAACGTTATTTTATTCTGTACCAATTGAAATATACTGCTCTGAAGAAAGAAGCAAATATTTTAAGAAGATTATAATAGACTGGACTATTACAATTTAAGTAAGTACATACATTTGCACTGCGAAGCATTTGAATCGCAGATGAGACACCAGCTGCAACAGAAAGGACCAATGGCAACCGAGAACCATAAGCAACCCAGATTAAAAACATAGAGCAGGCAAGCAAGCAAGCTGAGAATAGGTATGGCACCATACCAGCTGCAGCATTGAGAAAGTTTGATGGTCGACTAAAGATCATACTACGATAAACATGGTCAAAATCAGCATTCCGGCGACCAACAGCTTCTAAATGTGCAGCAAAGTGACAGTTCACAAAGCACACAGTCCGATCATACACTCTCATCCTCAATCCTACTGCTCCCTGTTTGGAGAACCTCAGCCAAAATTAATATCACAAATAAGAGAATGGTATCTACTTGTCAAAAACACCAAAAGAATTAATAAATGGTGATTAGTAACTCCCTCATTTGCATAATAAGGGTCATGACATACATGTCCTTCAAGTATATCCAACCAAACTGTTTCGATGGAAGCTCAAGATTATGGTAGTATTATTACTGTTCATACAAAGAAACTTACAGTTAAGATAATTGTATTCTGATAGAATTGTGCTCCTTTCTCTAGTGTATTAAAGGGCTGTAAAGGTACATTTGGTGGCTTTTCTTTTTTGGCACAAGCATGACTTAGGTCTGACTCCCTATATTGCCCTTTTTCAACAAGATATTCCGAAAAACCCAGGAAGAGATCATGCTTAAACATATTCCATGACAGAAGCCTAGGGATTGTTGTAGCATGAATCCAAGCAATAGAGAACTTCATTATTATATTATAGTTTTGTTCTTATGTTTCTAAATACAACTAATCACCAACAAACAATTAATTTGTTCTCAACTTTCAACATAATAAAATCCATCAAGAAACAGCAAAAAGGAGAACATAATCATACCTTGTTCCCAATTGCGCGCCCAAAACCACAAGGTACTGCTGCAACATCAACATCACCAACATAGCGACTAATATTGCTTCTGACCCTGAACAATATTTTTGATTAACAGACATCAGATTGTACAAATAGAGGCCCCACTTCTACTTTTTTTCTTGATGAAGTTAAGAGACCCCAGCTAGTTAAATCTAGCTTTTTTTATGACAACTAGTTAAATCTAGCTAATTAGATCGTTTATTCATCAAAAGGAAATTGTTTAGATAGACAGTTCAAATTAAATGTGCAAACCCTAGTTTACATACAAACTAATCATGAAAATTGACTTCACTCTCTGAGTGCAAATTGTGATCCACAATTTGATGAACGGACGAGTTAGGGCTAAATGGTTTGTCTTTTTTCATATGCAAAAAGCTGGAACTCATGACTAGTCGAAAGAGAAGATCCAAGAAAGGTTATCTAGTACAAAAATATTGCATCTTAAGGTGAGCGTTGGTGAAAAAAATTCTTGATGTGGGTATCTAAAGATTGTAAACTTCAAGAATTACCAGCCATATATTTTACTCACATTTCATCTCAAGTCATGTGAAACCTAATGTGGGTCCTCAGCAGCAGAACACAAAGAAACCAATAGTATGTGCTGACAACTTCAGCTTAAATGCTAAATACAAAAGTTACCAAGCCTTGTGCACAGGAATCAGGATCCATAAGCAATACCTACCAGACAGAAATAACCAGGCCTGCCAATTGCCTGAAGCCAACACGGATGAAAGTTGATCCTTCATCCAAGGTTTTTCCAATCATTTCCAACCACCATTGACCAGCAGAACTTCCTTCAAGGCCTACCTGCATCTAAAATGTGTTTTAAAATGTTACAAATTTTATCTCTTTTATTAGTATGTCTAACGGTTTAATAGTATAACAAGGAATGTAACAGCCGTAGGAACAGAAACCATGATGGCTAGAAAAACGTAATCCACAGCTAAATAGAAGATGCAAGTTCAGATCACATTATCTTTATCGTGAAAAGGCTCTGAGTCTAACTGTAGCCCTAATATAAAATTACATGTAATTTACAACATTAAAAAGACACTTTGATGGTATGAAGTAGTTGCGTCTCGCCTTTACTAATCAGGACAGGATGATCTATTTCCTGTATTTGCACCTTTCTTTCCGGATAAGTGCAAGCCCCAGCTTTTCTATTTATGATATTTCTGTAGTTCGTACATTGAGAATAATCTTTCATGGACTAAAGCGACTGAGAGAAAGAACAGAAGGAAAACAGTATGGTCAAGTAGATCATGAAACCATTCTAGTGATAAGTTTCTCTCTAGATAATATTTTGACCATTCTTAGGGTCAATCAGATTTTAGGAAAGAAAATTAATGAAACATTTTCTTTATAATTGAAAATCAACGTAACCTAGAGAGAAGAAAAGAATGAATTAGCATCCTTTAGACCCTGGCATCTGTAGAAGGCTCATATTCTACGTTGAATAGTATATACACACACAAATATAAAAGCAAATTAGCTAATGAGAAATGAACTTATTATAGTAACTTGTTTTTATCCTGTCTAACTACCAATCAAAATTACCAGTATTTTGCCCATGGCTTCATTTTCAGTATACAAAGTTACCTCCAGCAAGAGACGTTTGGTATTCCTTTGAAAATGAGCGCTATATGATGTTTGGATGCGATAGTAAAAATAAATGTTTTTGAGCATCAGAAGCACTTTCAGGTGTGACTAAGACTTTGAGGACTCTCCTCCTCCACATAGTCACTGGCCAATTAAAAACTTCTTCTCATTTACAGGGGTCTTACCACTTTATAGCTTAGTTGAACAACTATCTAGACATTTCAGAAAAAGAAAGCAACCACAGTGGAGAGACAGAAGAGAGGACAGCTGGGGTGGGGAGAAAGGAGGGAAAGAGACAAATCTTACTGATTCTTTAGCAGCAGACATTGCAAGAAAACCAGCACCCATGTCCACCTCCTGCAAGCCAACAACAACAATGCCAACATCTGCTGCTGCAGAACCTAACCATGATATAAGTGAATCAGGAGAAGCTCTTCCTTGTCCAACATTCCATGTACCAGCCAATATTTTAAAATTCTCTAGCCTAGTGTACAAAAATTCCTTGCTAGCTAACTCTGAACACAGAATACCATCGATTGGTGCAGGAGATATCACACTCCAACCCCGTATACCACCATGATTAGCCAAAGAGAAAACATAACCTCCACCCACAGAAAAATCTATTACGGGGCTATTATGAGCTATCCATCCTCCAAGTAGATTACCAGTAAGATCCAATACCTGTATATAACCACTAGCATAACCTACCCAAATCCGTAACCCATATGTGCATAAGCATTGAACAGAGAATGGGTGATACTGGAAATCTTGCAAGCGATTGCCATTTCTATCCCATTGGACAAGTAATCCATTTGCACATCCACTCCATACCATTCCATCAACTGTAATGATCAATGCTTCAGTTCTCCGGTTATCTTCTCCAAATCCTCCTTTTACCGCAACCCTACGGACAGCATCAGCTGCTCCTAAGATAGCATTGCGTGACCGCTGGAAGAAGCCCATAGAACTTTGAGACTTGTCTTTTTTTGAATTGGACGCGATTTTCATTCTCATTTCATCTTCAATGACAGGATCTAGTGCTGCTAATATATTTTCAACTTGACCATCTGTGTTGAAGATTTTCAGTAACTCTCTCGTCCGTGCATCCCTGCAAGGCAAAAATAATTGTCAAGAAACAATCAACATATCAGAACCAGATGACCTGAATAATTAGTAATCATTTTGGAACACCCACAAAATCTGACAGTGCAAAACCTTTGACATGCAAATATTATCTTTCAGATGCACTACAGGTTCACAACAAGAACATATCCAGTGTAGTGTAGTCCCACATGTGGGGTCTCGAGAAGGTAAGATGTATTTTACATGCCTAGTTTAGAATATTTGAGATAATTTATCACTTAATTCCTAATTTACCCTTATTATTAAATAGTCATTTCCCAAAGCATTGAATTTATTATCTTCAAAGGATGATATAGTAAAATTGTCATTCTATTTATTGCTCCTTAACAAGTGTGTCGAGTCAATACTAGACAAGTAAAAATGGATAAAGGGAGTATTACAAATAAGGCTGAGAGGAGATGGGCTAGCCCCCTACCTCTTACCATCTAAGGGCGACAACACTCGGATATCTACTAACCTTCGACTCTCATCCTCGACCTCCACACCTTCCTATCAAGGGTTGTGTCCTCAATAATCTGAAATTGTGTCATATCCTATTTTATCACCTCCCCCAATTTTTCTTCGGCCTACCTCTACCTCTCCTAACTCTTGCTACAACCAACCTCTCACACCTCCTTACCGGTGCATTTGCATACCTTCTCTTCACATGCTTGAAACAATATGACAAAAATTCAAGCCTAGCACATCCATATTCAACAGTTCAACTAAAGACATGCGCCTCTGTGAGTGCATTGAAGGTGGTCAGCATAACACTATTACATTTGTGTTCACTGTCACATTTAAGTGATTCAAAAGTAAACGGTGTTAACAATGCAAAAACTACCAAAACAACATAAATGGAGAACTTTGTCTCTAAAATAATTAAGAAGGTACTCACCAAAGTGCAAATGACACATAACCAGCCGTCCAAACTTTTGCTCCAGAACGGTCAGACAGCATATATTTGACATCAACAGAAAATATGCTATTTCCTGTTCCATTCTGAATGACTTGGCTCCTTAGATCCACATATGACCTCTCTATTGACAAAGCAGCCATATGCCTTCCCTCATTTATCAAAGAAATCGATTTCTCAATTCCTTCCCAAGTCCAGATCTTGATGGAACCGCCCTCAGATCCAGACCACAGATCACCTAAATAAAATTGCTCATCAGAACAGAATTAAGCATACCCTTTTTTATTTAATAAAGATAAGTAAGCACACCCTCTTGAGTTACTCCCACTAACATTTTCTTTTTGTTGATCCTAAAACCGGCATTTTGTCAGTCCCATTTTGAAGGAACTAATTTTACCCATCAATAAGAAAAAAGTGACCAAGAAGGCCACTTTGGGTATAGGTGCATCACACTGCAAGTCAAGAGTGGCACAGAGATTCATCTAAATGTGATTTCTGGTAGCAGAAGAAAGGCTGCAAGCTCAGAGATTCTTCTTTTTCTCTAGTAGCATTTTTTGAGTTACTTGTGAGAAACTTTCAACAAATAAACAATTGGCATGATAGCAAATTGTTTTCTTGGCTACATTGAACTGCTTGCTTGAGGGGAAGGATCATGGCCATTGAACTGGCTAACACAAAGTATAGCACGGGATAGGTAGTGCCCTTCACAATTTAATAGTTGCAGCTAACTGATACATAAACTCACTTTGACCTCCAAAAATACTGCAATCACATTTTTGTTCCATTTGCACCAAGATAAAAGAATATGAGTGATCGTTTATCCTAGGCTTAAATATGTGTGATTTTTATCCTAGGCTTTGCCTAACCAACTGCCTATTTACCACTGTTATCTAAGAATAATAAAAATACAAACTTTTTAAACAGCTCCTATAAGACGATCAAGCACATTCAGAGGCTTACATTACTAAATTTAGTATTTAAAGTGCCAAAAATGCAATATAGAAAGTAAACCCGAGAAAAAGAAACTACTTGCATTTCTCACAACACAAACATTGCACAGTTGAAGCAATTGCACAGCTAGATATGCGAAAAAACTCAAACTTTACCATAGGAAGTCATGATCATGGAAAGAACTGGACTGCGATGAGCCTGCCACGACAACACTTCTTTCAAAGCAGCTTTTCCACAAGCACCTTTCTCTCTACTGCTAGTTCTACTGTCCATCTTCCAACACATAATTTTACCGTCTTTGTGTCCACTCCATAACAACTTATTCCCAGCATCTTCAACAAGGCACAATATTGGTGAAGTCTTAACAGACTCCAGAAAAGGTGCAGCATCTTCAAAGTCCTCATCCTCTTCTTCTTCTTGAGCAGCCTCATACATATTAGACAAATTCCACAACCGAACTCCACACTCCGACCCGGCCCATAACTGAGATCCATCGTCCGTACACAATACAGTCCTCAAAAATCTCCCAATTTGCCTTTCTCTCAACGGATGTGGCCTTAATTCCAACGACGGCGGACGATCAGGATGCACCGCCGCACGTGCCGGCAACTTGAAAATGCCGGCACCACCACCTTTACCTGAAAACTCAGGAAGACCTTGAGACTGACTCTTAACATTGCTATTACTATTAGTAGCAGCTGTTTCCGATGAAATCTTACGGTCAAGGAATTGAATCATATTGTCAAGCCGTTTCCGAACAACGTCATTTTGACCTGAACCGGAACTGAACTCTTCATCATCGGAAGATGAAGAGCCGTAGAACCGATCGAATAATTTAGGAGTTCGCTCCGTCTCATCGAAGCTAAATTTCCTGCCGGAACTTCCGACTCTATTGACATCTCCGGCGCCGTCGACTTCGTCGGAATCGGAGTCGGAGTTGAAAACGAATTTTTCACTGTAACAATAGTAGTTCCGGCGACCAGAGGTATTTGAACTAGAAGCTAGAAGATCGCCGTCGCCGTCGTCGATTCGACAATCCATTTCGGTAGAAGATAATCGCGAAAATCTAGAGAATTTTTTGGGGGATTTTGGACATAACGGCGAAGATAAAGGAGTTCATTAGAAAGAAAAAAAACGTTGAATTTCTGTTACTATTATTTTTTTTATTTTTTTAATTTTATTATTATTCTGTCTGTTTATTCTTTTTATTAAAACATTTAAAAAAAGATATTTAAAGTCGGGGGTAGAGTTAGAAATTTGAATATAAATTCATTGAATTGAGTAATTTTTATTTAAATAATATATTTATATTAAGTAATTTATTAAATATATATAAATATTAAATTTAGAATGCAATTAAAACACTTGAAATTATTGTTATAAAATTATTGACTGAATGATAAAATATTAACATTTTCCTCATTGGGGCTCCGCGCACCGGAAAAAGACTTAAATCCTTATTGGTTCTATCTCCTATTTTTCATAAAGAGAATGAATCTTTTTGTCGAAGGATTAAAAAAAATGAGTGTGGATCTCTTGGGGGAATGATTTGGAAGACCCAAAACCCGGCCCTCCATTCATGCTTTGAGGAGTAGATTGAAAGACTTATCGCTTCTCCTACTGCTATTTCTGGTCCTGTCCTGCAGTCGATCGATTTACTGCCTTAACTTTAGAAAGATCGTTTTTGTTGAACATTTCTTTTTTTTCTTTCTAGAAGTAGCAAAAGTAAGAGAAGAGTGAATGAAGACCCCACGAAGCGATAAGGAAATCAATGAGTTTTTAATCTTCCTCTTTATGTATGGCGATGGAAAATCAACCGCTAGTTACAAAGTTCCAATAAATAAAATATCTTTTTGCGAAAAGTATAATTAAATACAAGTATAAATTTTAATTAAAGAAAAATATATTCGAAATTTACAGTCAAATGGCTACTTTGAGTAGCATAATGTTTGAGTTTCTATTATGAGTATATGATAGGTTGATTAGTTTTGTTATATTATTCATGCTTCATATATTCAATTTTATGCGTATGAAAAATTATCGTTTGAGTTTTTTTTTGACAGATAAATTGGCGGTCACATCACTATCCAATTCGAATGTAAGTTTTCAAACCAGATTAGAGAAGTAAATCGCCCATTAGACAAGTTTATATAACAAATTTGATCAAACTACACAAGAGAGATAAACTATACTATGCAAAGTTGTGCGATGAGTTCGATCGAGAAAATCGATAAAAAGATTCTGAGTCTGACTTTCTTTCTTCCTTTTATCGAGAAAACACGTAAAGAAATTTTAAATCTGCCTTCCCTCTTTCTTCTCTGTTCAAAAGATCACATGCTCAATCAACTCAGAATTGGTCAGTTGTTTTTGTAGGCTAATTATTGAGTGATAAAGAAGTCATTATCATCATTGTAGTAGCTAGTAGGACACATGTCTTCTAAATAATAATTCCAACTAAAATTAAAAATGAATTATTAAGAAATGGTCATTTTCCATGTAATTCAATTCTTGGACAAACATTATCTTATCTTCTTTTTTTTTTGGAAATTAATTTATTTGGTATTTTAATTTGGAAGCAATAACATTATTAATCAAAAACTTTATTGAAATTTCTAGAGATACTTAAGGATATAATTGATATATATATATATATATATCAAGACCATGCATATATGTTTTTCTTGTTCCTAATTCTTTTCTTCTTTTTTTTGGAAAAATAATATTATTTTTCTTTTATTAAAACAAAATTTAAGTTTATTTATGTTTATTTCAAATATAAGAATATCATTGAAAAATAAAGGAATGTTGAGTTGAAAAAAGAAAATTGAAGGATATTATAATTTATTCTTTTTTTATCCATATATTTGTTGATATTCAACTTGACATGTTTCTTGAAAAAGCATTGATTTTGTTAGTATAAGTTATTTAAATATTCAAAATAATATAAAGTGATAAATTTATCTTTTAGCTTTTTATACTAAAAGTCTCGCATGCTTTTTATGATCAAGAGTGAGGTGGGCAATTTATGTCGATGTTGGTGCTTGCGGCAGTGCCTCTCTGGAGCCCCCCTTGTTCTGAAGCTAGCAGGTTTTGAATGACCTCCCTCGCCTTATAAATCGAACTTTCTTTTCAGTCCTCTTACTTCGTTCAAATTAAATTACGTCTACCCTCTTACGATTAAGTAAATGATTAACTACTTTGAATAAATAGAAGATGGGTCGGTCAAAAGTATATATCAAAATAACAACAATCATTAAAATGAGTTCCAATTCTTGTTTTGCTAAATTAATAGAATATACCTTCCAAGTGTATAGCTTTTGCAAATGTTTTCTTTTTAGTTACTTTCCCTATTTAATTAATTATTTGATTTTGACTTTACACAAATTGAAAAAAATATATATTTTATTATCATAAACTAAACATAATACAAAATATATTAAATTTTTTATTGATCTTATAATGTCATGTGACAAGTTAGAAGTAAAATATTATCTCAAATAAAAAGATATATTTTTTTCAGACGAATGAAAAGAAAAAGTAAAACAAACAAATTGAAATAGAAAATTATAAAAATCAAATGGCTACATAATTAATAAGACATTTACTAAAGTGGTCTATATATGTCAATTCCTCTTCATTATAAGTTATTGGGCTTTAAAGTATTCAATTTTGGCCCATCTAAAAAGTAGAGTAACTTTACTTGTACTTCAATCTTACATATCCTCAAATTAACTTTAGGAAAAGTGATTAGCATAAATAATTATGTTAAAATCTACTTGGGAAAATGGACCTACATAAATGCAAACAATTTCAATGGTGGGGTATCTCATTTTGTTATATAATTTTCGGAAAAGGGTCAAAATTGCTCTTGAACTATGCAAAATAGACCACTTATACCCTCCGTTAGATTTTTGGATCAAAAATACCCCTGCCGTTATCTTAAGAG